>CM067363.1:56937214-57067909 GCA_034401795.1 Chaetoderma sp. LZ-2023a | reverse complement strand
ACGACACGACGATGTTAAACTAATTTGACTGGGTGCTATTGCTGTTTGTCTGTCAGCAACAGCGCGCAGTCAAATTCGTTAAAATTATTCAAGAGAATGGTTATTAAATAGTAAAGGCATGCATTTTGTACAGCTTGACGGACTAGTAAACGTCTATGACGGACTAAATCCATGGCGTAATTTATTATGACGGCAGCCTACATGTGACGTTGTTGATTATGACGTCATATGATTGATCGATAAACTTGATTCATCAATCCACCAGAATAACCTTATCACGACCGGCATCATCGCTGCCATTGTCATCATCAACATCATCGTCGTCACAAATGTCGTCGCTGTCATCATCAGCATTGTCTTCGTTGTCGTCGTTAATTTCATCATCGGCATTATCGTCATTGTTATGTCGTGTACGCATTGTCATTGTGTTAGTGAGGTTATCTAGTGTTATCCAGTTAGTTAATCGATTGCTTAATGTCACGAGCAGGTTCTGTACTTATTACACTAAGTTATAATATAGGCCTACCATGAACGAATGCGCAATAGTGGCGACTTTGGCAGCTTTACCAGAAATGTAAAAACAATGGACAGGCAGGCAGGCAGGCAGGCAGGCAGGCAGGCAGGCAGGCAGGCAGGCAGGCAGGCAGGCAGGCAGGCAGGCAGGCAGGCAGGCAGGCAGGCAGGCAGGCAGGCAGGCAGGCTGATAGACAGGCAGGCAGGCATGCAGGCAGGCAGGCAGACGGACAGACAGACAGACAGACAGACAGACAGACAGACAGACAGACAGACAGACAGACAGACAGACAGACAGACAGACATATACTTTTTGCGAATCGCAACTAAAATGGTCACGTTTTAGTTGTGTCAAAATAATTAGAAGTTTTAGGAATCTACTATTTTATTTTTACGATAATTTGAGCTGAATTTTGCGAAAATATATCTGCCAACAAGAAAGATAACTTGTATATGAAAGAAACTCACGGGAAACCGAGCATACGACAAATAACACGAGCATCTGTACCACTGAAATTGTCATCACAGACTGTCCCCCACGATCCATTCACTAGCACCTCAAGTCGACCTTCTTGGTGAGTCGAGCCATTCGCCAACCGAACCTGACTCACTAAGCGAGCAGGTTCCACTCCTGTGAATGCATACAATCTAATAACTATTTGTGAACTTAGATACCAATGCATTAGTTATATGACCCGATTTCAAAGGGTTAACCCTTTGCCCAACAAATCCTGAAGACGTAAATTCTTTACGATGTAAAACTTATTCTGTTGAATATTTTGAAATGAATTTTACTGGAATTCGTTGCTGCCTAAGGCAGCAACGGCTTCCAGTCAAATTAATTTCAAAATATTCAAACCCGAATGGGCTTGTTGCACTCCTTACCATTAACCTTTTTGCATCCGGGAGACCAATTATGGAAATATCGTCTATGCGCAAAAGAATAATTGTATTCGATATTTTGAAACCAATTTCACTGAAAGCTATTGTTTCCAATGACAGCAACATTTTTCTGTCAAATTTGTTTCAAAATATTCATCATCTTACCTATTATAATTGTCATAAAATTGAAAAGTTAAACGATAACCGTAAAATAACTGCGAAATTCACATATCCATTGTAGACAATATACGACTCTGATGCTCTGATACGACCGTGTTTAGCTGAGTTTCGCTATTTGAATTTTATACCATATAGCCCTAAAAAATCATGGAGGAAAATTTGAAAATTACACCTGGAACAGCTGATACATATATTTTTCATTTGTATTTGGTTTTAAATAATATATTCTTTTATTATTTAAATAAAATATTTATTGAAACTAATTTGACTGGAAGTTGATAATTCCTTATAAATTTAATTAAATTAAATACAAATTAATAAATATAAATTAATAAATATAAATTAATAAATATAAATTAATAAATATAAATTAAATATATTCATATCAGTTGATGAAACTAATTTGACTGAGATGTTGATGCTATTGTTCTAAATCCTGATTGGTAGAGATAGGGTCAAATGTCACATTAAAACATTAATCATTTTGACAGGAGAACAATAGCACACAGCTGGTCACCTGCAATTCATATGTGACCGCTATCATTCGTGCAGTATGCCATTATTCAAAAGTCATCAATGCGACAATTTGACATACGAGGCCACTTAGTTTCAAAATATCTTTTTAACCACGAGGGGTGACGCCGCCACCCACCTAATTAATATGTTAAACTACACGTTCATCATTCAGCCGACACACGCTCATCATTACGCAGAGTTACACATGTCAAAACCTATTTTAAAAAACCACATTAATCTAATTATGCATTAACACACGTATCATTTAAATAGCGAACAGACGCACACAATATCATGTAGTCAGGCATTTAGAGCAATAGCGGCCACCTGCATGAACAATAGTGTCTACCCGTTCATTTAGAACAATAGCGTCTACCCACTCATTTTGAAAAATAGCGTCTACACACTCATTCAGAACAACCAATCAGAACGAGGGATTTAAATAAATCAGCATAACAATAGCGTCCAACGAGCCCCTTGACTACTCACGCTTTGCGCATGTTGGAATCGATCGAAACCTGAATTCATTGAGTATCAATTTCCAGAAAACCATGCTGATAAGCTGTTGAATATTTTGAAACTAATTTGACTGGGTGTTGTAGGGCAGCAACGGTAGCAACAACGTCCAGACAAGGTAGTTTCAAAATAGTCAACAGAATGTTTATTAAATAGTAAAGACATACAGTTGTACAGCTTGGCTTATTAAGCGATTATGACGGACTATATCACGCCATTCAAGATGTAATTGATTATGACGTCAGCATACATGTGACGTAGTTGATTATGACGTCACACGATTGACTGAGAAACTGGATTCCTCCCTTATGTGTATAGGCCTGCCGCTTATCACACGATCGCCCTAATGCCCGGACACCACCTCTCACAAAATAGATCACTGCATGTTTAAAAATCACAATAGAAAATGTCATCTAGTCTTTCATGATATGTAGATTTCCTAGATAGAGCCTGACATGCATGACAGCTTGCAATATCTAGTACCCTAGCCTAGTCTATTTCGAATCATGACGTCGTGATTATGGCGTCAGCATACACGTCGCTTCGTTGATTGTGACGTCATATGATGGATGGATAAACTGGAAAGGTGAATTGTTAGAGTACTCTCCAGATTTTGGAAGTACGTCATCACATAACAAGACTACAATATTTCAAGCGCGAGCTCGCATACACGCACGCGCGCGCGATATCTATATATGCTCACCACAGACAATGTTAACATCGTGGCGATGGTTACAGTTGTTGTCGCCAATACGCCTGTGCTCGCATTCATTCAGTGACGACTCGTTGCCATGGCACGTAACCCCATCAAGCAGAATCGCCATTGGGCGACCAAATAATGACATCGGCTGTCCCACAAATCCAGTGTTATTTCTAATATTTCAATTTAAAATTTGTTAATTCAATTTCTTTTAGAAAAGTAACTAGGCGCCAATGGCGCATCGTCGCGAATTTCCATACATTCACCAATTTTGATGTTTTTACACAACCCACCCTATAACAGAGCAGAGGCAGAGCATAATAACATTGTCGTCTCACAATCCATAATAGGGATAACTCTCATAGCAATTTTGATTGAATACCACCAACCGGCTTCTGAGGAGATATCCGGCGAGAAAATAGGATGGACAAACGGAGAGACGAATGTACAGATGGATGTGCAGAAGGATGTACTGACAGTATGATGGGAAGACAATAGAATGAACGAATTGATGGACAGACAGATAGAGGGATGGACGGGTGGACGGCCAGATGGACGGGCGGATGGAGGGACAGATGGGCAGGCGGTCGGACGGATGGCGTGACAAATGGACGGCTGACCAGATGGGCGGATGGGCGACTGGCCAGATGGACGGATGGTTGGCCGAATGGATCTCCGGCCAGTCGGCCAAACGCACTGACGAATGGATACCTGGTCGGATGGACGGCCGAATGGACGGCCAGACTGATGGGCAGATGGAGGGATGGAGGGACGGGCAGATGGCTGCATGGACGGCAAGACGGACGCCTAGACGGATGGATGGACGGGTGGAATACAAGAGTGGATGCGATCGATAGAGATGGAGGGAGGGGCGTATGGAGGAAGGGAGCAAGATTTGATGCAGGTTTCAAACCAGTGTTTAGACATAAGCTATACTGTTTGTCAAAATCCTTGTTACAAATAGAGTTAGATATTAACCCCACCAATATGTGTTTCTAACAAGTTCTTGAGAGGGGGTCTATTTTTAGCTTTGCCACTCCTATTTCTAGCTAAACTCCGCCAACTTTCTACGCGTGTTGGAAGGGATTTGAAACATTGAAGCCTGAATTCCCAGAATCTAACTTTCAACATGATATACTGAGAAACTTTTGAATATTCTGGAACCAATTACTCTTCTTCTTCTTCTTCTTCTTCTTCTTCTTCAGTATGGCCACCATATGGTGTATTTTTGTACTTGTGGAGAGCCGTTGATGCCTATGGCAGCAACATCTACTAGTCCAGTTATTTTCAAAATATTTAACATAAATTTTATTAAATTAGAAATTCATCAAAATATACCATTCATACACTTTCGTGACCGTCCTGCTTCGTTTTGATTGCCACGTCAGATAACATACGATATCTTTGATCATGACGCCAGATACTTGAGTGGCAGATTGGATCCGTCAAATAAACAAAATAAATCAATTTTTCGAGCTACAGAGGGGCTCGGTGATATTGCCACACGGCTGGCTCGGCGATAAGAGCCGAGTCAGACGTGGATTGTGAATTCACCTTTCCCGAGTACCTACCCATCATATGACGTCATAATGAACTGCGTGATGTGTAGAATGACATCATAACGAATGACGTCGATAAGTACGTCACGAACGCTTATTTGAAGACGGGCTGCGCGTTGTTGTACAAATTGTTTGCCTTTACTATTTAATAAATATTCTGTTGAATATTTTGAAACTAATTTGACTGGGCGCTGTTGCTGCCATAGGCAGCAACAGCACCCAGTCAAATTAGTTACAAAATATTCAACAACTTCCCTGTATAGTTTTCAGGAAATTGATAGATAGGGCATTCGGGGATCGATCAATCCCAACACGGCGAGGTGTGGGTGGCGCTTAGTTAGATGGGCGGGGCATAGCTAAAAATGGAAATGTCCATGGCGAATTCCGCTGGAACTAGTTGTATAGTAGTTGTAATAAGCATGAGCGAACGTGGACATAAGATTGAGCTTACCTAGATAAAAGATGGTGTGCATTTAACCGCTTTGCCATAGAGACTGACTCAGTCGTTACCATAGAGTACGATGTAGATAAGCTTTCTGGGTTTCTTAAAGGACAATTCCGGGATGATAAAGTGTGCTTTATTTGAAAGATGATTACATGTTTAATGAAATTGTGCCAGAATAATAACCAGATAGAAATAGCGTAACCAACTATCGCTAGATAAAGTCGGTAAAATTGACAATTTTTCACACATCGGGGTGCTGCCAATTTATATCGTCTAGCGACGTCAGCCGGGCACCACCGCTATTGCTATGACTGGAGGCTAATAGACGCTGGTATATATTTTAAGGAAGTATACGTAAATGATAATAGCAAACGAACCGCTGAAGCGATTCCAATGATTCTAGAATCTCTAAGTAGGTTCCGACCTCGGGATTAATATGATATAATGGGTGTTAATATCGGACAAGAGGTTCAAAAGACTGGAATATAAAATAAAAATTATTCATCTAAGATACGATCTGAGAATATGTTATCCTTTTTTTGGTAAAATTCCGCATGAGATGGTTTTTGTCTCGCAGACTTTATCTTTGCGTATTGTCATTAAATTGGAGTGTGCTTATAGCTGATAGGAAATGGCTATTCGCCTGACCAATTATAATTTTGCTCACGTGAATATTGCCAGAGATATCACCAAATGAATTAAAATTTTGGCATAAAATCTGGGAATTTTCATTGCCAATCAATATCGCCGAGCAAGCTGTAGTAATTTCAATAATTAAGATATTTTGATGGAATTTTCTCCGTTAAGTGATAACGTTGTAGCTGTAATACTCATTCTGATATGGGATGATGGATAGAGCGCATCCTGAAATTTTTGTTTGAAATTTTGCTGGCTTAGTTTTCCCCGCAGAGTACATATTTTGAACCACTAGGCCGATTCTAACATCCCTAGCATTGGATAAATCTTCGAATTTGCAGCTACGGGTAGGTATCAGAATTATTACAATCTGTTCTGTGGATCCGGCACTATTATCATATCATATGTTTTCTTGGAATATATAGTTGCACTGCCTGCGACACACGCGAGAACGGTCTCTTGAGTCGGCTGAGTAATTTGACATTACGCACGTGTCAAGTGTGCGACTTCATTTAACCCTTATTGCATGGTGTAGATGCGTAAAGCCTATTTACAGAGATAGTGCCGGGGCACATTTTGAAAACAAATGTTGCTGAAACGTGTTGCTGTCGTGTGCAGCAATGACTTACAGCAGCATTGTTACCAAAATGAACACATTCTGATAGGATAGAGAAAATGGAATCTATGCTTCAGTGGTCTACGGGTTAACGATTCCCCACCGACTTCGGATACTAGAATTACTTGAAAAACTTACCAGCTTAACTGGACAATCTCCTAACGATTACAAATTAGCACATGTTAGGCCTCCATGCGTATACATATTTTCTGTACAGCCTTCGTGCTTGGCAAAGATAACGTTGGTGCTGGGATGACGTCAGGATATCGTGAAACCTCGCTCTCGTTGCAAGAAAATGGCGCCGCCCGGGAGATAAAATAATCCCATGTTTACGATGGTATAATTACTCGTATTATTTGTCTATTGTTTTTATTTAGGATCCAATATGTTAGTCATATAATAGTCATTCAAATAAAGTACACTGTTACCAATCCATGGATTGTCCTTTAACTACCCTTATTTAAATTTAAACATATTTTTGGTAACATATCTGTACAGGTGTTGGAGCGTAAGGGGAAGAGTGTAATGTATTATGTGTCTGTTCTCTCAAATCTACTCAAATTTTAACACAAGAAAAGAACTTACGGTGCAAGAGAGGTTCAAGAAATTGGCAGTGATTCGGATAAAATAACCCGGATACGGATCGGATCAAAATCGGGATCATTGGATGTAGTGAAAACTAGTGGTCCGATTTGGCTTGAATTTCACCACACACAAAGGCGTGACAAAATCTGGAAAATCCGGAAAAAATCGTGAAAATCTGAAAACCTTTAAAACGTGATAGAAAACGATCGGTGTGTGGGTAGGGTGGGGTGGGTGAGGGGCGAGAGTTTGCAATCCTGATTGCTTTTTTTCTCTGTGACTTTTTGTATTGCTGATGTGTCAGTCTACTTTATGAAATCGTATCAGAGCCATTAAGATCGGTATGCATCTCCAAGTGCCCTGACCCGAACCTAAGGCAGTGCAACAGGTGCATTTGCGCATTGCCCTTCAAATGTACAGGCCCCCCCCCCACAAAAAAGTGACACCAAAATTCTTATTTGTGTTAATTTTGGGGTGGGGTGTGGGCCCCCTGCATAAATTCAAGTTACACGGATTGTCGCAACACCTATTGTACAGGATATAAATAGGTCGGATATTTCCAATAAAAACAAAACAATTTTTAACATGATGTAAAATACGTCATGTTGATTATTTCGAAGATAATTGGATTAGATGATCTAATCCAATTATCTTCAAAATAATCAACAGTGTCTTTTTATTTTGTGATAGGAATAAGTTTATCTGTTTCTAGGCTGTACTGTATAAGACTGAGTGGCCAAATCCCACAGCCCCTTGATCTAAGGATCCCCCACCCCCGCAGCGTTGCTGTTGAAAATGGGCCGTATCTTTCTCGCGATCCAAACGGCAGTTTCGATGGTCCCCGACAACAATTCTGTAATTTTGCGCGCCCCACCACATCCCCACCTCACACCACCCCACCCCACCGAGTCCTAGGTTCGGCAGACTCAGTGTTGTAGTGGTCGCATGTGTATGGGCGTAGTTTGTATGATATTGTACCATTCACTGTATTTGAGCATATCCAAGTATACATTCCATCACTATGCGGAATGCTTTGTATTTTTGAACAAATTCCTCTAACATGAGCCCCCTTGCATCGGTATGCTCGCCTAAGAGGTGAAATCTCTCGCCGATCATCGTCTCGTCCACATAGGTTGCCAAAAGTGCATCTTCGTCAGTGATTTTATTTTCGTCATTATTATACGTACAGGACATTCTATCTTCAGGAGATTATGTCATTTCTTTTCCTGTGGACAGTGTGGTGTGCCTACTTTACCTAAAGGTGACAGTTTTAGACATTCGCATGGAGTTGGCAGATTCGTTTGGAGTGTATGCCACTAACGCGGGTGTACGTATAATAATAAATAATATATCCCGACTATATCTGGTTACTTTCCAATTGTTCCTTTTCAGAATTGGTGCTGTGGTAACATCCTGTGGTACGGTCTAGTGTAACTATTTGCCTCAGATGAAGATTACCTCAGTTCCTTGTGCCTGGTTTGTGTAGGGCCGGATTTCTTGCTGAGGAGGCCCCTGGCCAGTAATTGGGATAGGAGGGTTGATGGGGGGGGGGGGGTCTGGGAGGGCGTGACCCCCTCCGATATACAGGTTTTGGGTTCGAGATAACCTTAGAGAAAATTGAAAATTTCTCCGAGCATTTAATTTTCAATTTTCTCAAGGGGATAACTCCCGAACCGAACCCCCAGCCTATGGGTAGGGGACACGCTGCCATTTCCTCCATTCTGAGGGATAAATAAAATGCTTATTTTGGTTCGACTGTTGTCATTAATGGACTTTTCCAGAGTAATGACGTCATATGACGTCATAATCAGATAAGCGGCGTGTAAGATGATGTCATAATAATCATTACGTTATAAATGATTCTATATGGCCCGTCTTTAACTCTTAATAGTCCGACACGTTGTAAGAATTGTATGTCTCTACTATTCAATAAACACACTGCTGAATATTTTGAAACTAATTTGACTGGGCAGCAACAGCACCCAGTCAAATTAGTTTCAAAATATTCAACAACTTCCCGGTATAGTTTTCTGAAAATCGATAGTCAGAGAGTTCAGAGATCGTTCTATCCCAACACGAGCGAGGTGTGGGTGGAGCTTAGCTAGAGATGGGCGGGGCATAGCTAAAGATGGAAAGGTCCATTGTCACTTAAATTTGAACAATAATTTAGTAGTAGTAGTAGTAGTAGTAGTAGTAGTAGTAGTAGTAGTAGTAGTAGTAGTTGTTGTTGTTGTTGTTGTTGTTGTTTTTGTTGTTACAGTTATAGTAGATTTTGGATACTAATTATGTGTTACATACAGATAACCCAAAGAGCGGCACACTACGCGAGCTGCGTTGTTATCAAAGCGATGATCACACACAGTCCCCCAGAGACCTTGTGATCGAACCTCTACTCTTCCCGAATGCCTGTTCTCTCCACCCGTAAGACGAACTGCGGCAATCCTTTCAAACTCTAGAATCAACAATCGAATAAATCCAGTTAGCGATATAAGAAATAGAACATTGACACTATGAGACATTTAATTCATTGATATGTGTTGCCTTTTTGCTTCAGTTCTGTCTATCATTACACGCTGATAACCCTTTAATGGTCAAAGTGACCAAAAATACAACTCTGTAGTGGGATTAAGACATGCCTATTTGAAAGGCCTAGAGTAGTGTATTTTTTAATATTCACCCATAGAATGACTGGCTCTGTTACCGAGCCAGTCATTCTAGTGGTAAATTTTCAAAAATACTCTTCTCTCGGCCTGCAAATAGACACTTAAATACTAATTTTATTTACCATTACCCCTTTAATGGTCAAGCCGGCGAAAAAGATTCAATGGTAAGTTTACAAAAATAGTCTTTTAAAATTAAAATATCTTGAAAAATATTGACTATCAAAATGTTTAATTGATATATCAAGTAGTATTTTGAGCGCTTTGAGGGGTTACTATAATGAAGCACGTACATCAAGCGCTTCCGGGTCAAAACTATCATCTTAACATCAATGGACCTTTCCAGTTTTAGCTATGCAGTAGCCATCTCTATCTAAGCTCCACACACACACACACACACCATTGAGAGTGGCGGGGAATAGGAAAACTGGAAACTTTCCTTAAAATGGGGCTATCGTTGAAATTGCACATGTCTTTATCAATTTACCTCGGATCAACTACCGATGCCATCTTGCGAATCTCTTCCACCAGATACTTACCACAGACAACACCAACATCCTCATTATGTTGACAGTCATTGTCTCCAATACGGTTGTGCTCGCATTCATTCAGTGATGACTCATTGCCAACACACTTGGTGTTGTCAAGCAGAATAGGGTTCTCGCGACCAGGTATGCCAAAAAAGATATATGCGCGTACAGCAAATCCCGTATTGTTCCTTATATGAAAATAAAAGAGTCAGCCTTTTCTTTTCAAGAGACCAAACTGAAGGTCGCCGTGCATATATAGCATAAGCTGCCCAATGGTATAAGGTGTCCAACTTTAGTGCATGCACAAACGAACCTGCATAAATCCGGATCGTCCACCAAATATTGCACACGAATTGGCAGCAGCAGCAGCAGGAGCAATGCAGTAGTAGTAGTAGTAGTAGTAGTAGTAGTAGTAGTAGTAGTAGTAGTAGTAGTCGTAGTAGTAGTAGTAGTAGTAGTAGTAGTAGTAGTAGTAGTAGTAGCAGTAGTAGTAGTAGTAGTAGTAGTAGTAGTAGTAGTAGTAGTAGTAGTAGTAGTAGTAGTAGTAGTAGTAGGAGTAGTAGTAGTAGTAGTAGTAGTAGTAGTAGTAGTAGTCGAAGTGAGCGCACGCGTTTATTTAGCTCTGCAATTGCTGCCCGAATTTGCTAGTTTCTAGCACGATTTTATAGATAAATTTTGTACATATATTTCATATTAGTATTTCCTTTCAAACTTTATATTTAATTTGTAAATTCTTGTCTTGGTTGGAGCGGATTTTGTGTCTCCATTTTCTAAAGGCACGCCTCTTAGCTGGCGGTTTCCGCCATTTAATAGGTCTCCTCTTACTGTGGTCAATGCAATACTTTTCTCCCCGCGCCAGTATGCTATTTCTATAGTTCATTGGCTAGCGCATTGTATTTGGCAAGATCGCTTGAGTGAGTGGATTTAATTCCTTTGTCATTTGTAAGCGCAAGCCTAGTACTTTGATTATATAAATCTTTATAGTCAGTTGGCTGTCCCCGGTCAACTCTAACAGACTAACAAATATATCTCCGTAATATGTTAGTACGCATTAGGGAACCACTTTAATCGGTTAGGTGTTAGTGAACCACTTAGAAAGTGGTTCAAACTAACAAATATACGACTGTACTCTCAATTCTTATATTTGTTGGTAGACGTCATGTTTTCAAAAGGGGACACTATTTATTTAGTGTTTAGCTCTTTCCCGACGTCTTGGTGTTATATTTTTGTATTTATATTGTAGTAGTATGGGTTTCCTCTTTTTATAAAACACCATGGCAACCTATAAGCGTACCCTAAGCCTTAAGATAACAACTAAGGGGTGGGGTGTCACGGCTATCGACGTGTATCATGGGTTAAAGGACGTCGTTGGCGCGGGACCTGCTGCTTTGAAGGGGCTTATCAATGTTTCTAAAACTGTATGGAATGTAACAGTGTCAAATGAGGGGATCAAGGAAAAGCTTCTAGAAGATGTTCTTACTGTAAAAGGCGAAGTTTGTAGCGTAGACCACTAGAACTTCCAGATGACAGAATCATGAATGAACTCAAGAAGTATGGCAAAGTGCAAAAGATTGAACGGGAAACGTATCCCATTGAGAGAACGCTAGAAACGGTGTAAGACGCATCTGGTTTAATAAAGTGGATAGCCCGTTACCAAGCAGATTGATGCTTGATGGTAGCCTTGTCCTGCCCTTAAGGTACAGACCATTTGGCAACAGATTGTCCCAATCTAAACAAATGGTTGCTCTGTGGTTCAGTTGACCATTTTAAATGGCGCTGTCCAAAAAATCAAAACAAGCCCTCAGTATCAGGAGATAATCGCCCATTAAAGGATGCAACTGAGTCAAATGCTTCTGGAGCAATCACTACGGAAGCTGTTGTTGTGGTTCATGCCACTGAAAATGACACAAACAAATCATCAAATCCTGTTAAAGTAACTACAGTTGATGAAATTCAAGTATTAGAGGAGGGTATAACCTTAAGTCAAGAAAATAATCAAAATGCAGTGGAGCCAAACGTGGATGTAAAGATCAGGCAAGCACAGCTGTCATCAGGAAGACTTAAAAGATCAAGTTTTGTGAAAGAGAGAAAAGCACTTCAAAGGAAACACCAAGAAATGTTGCCAGCACAAATAGAAGACCCAACCCACACTCTTGATCCTCCACCCTGGGAAAACAAACTAGAGAGCATAGCTATTCGCACCACAGTACCTCATCTCACAACCAAAGATGAACACAGTGGTGTGAGCAAGAAGGCCCAAACCCTAGCCATGCTGCAAGAAATGTACCCTCAGGAGACATGGATAAGGATCTACACAGATGGATCAGCCAAAGATGCAATTAGGAGCGGAGGTGCCGGACTGCACATACAATATCCAAACGGACAATATGAGTCAGCTGCAATACCGACAGGCAAACACTGCACAAACTACAGAGCTGAAGTCGAAGCACTGGTGCATGCAGCTAATACCATCAGCAGAACAGCAGACCCTATTGCACAGATTGTCTTTTTATCTGATGCCCGCTCCGTCCTTGAGGCTATCACCAAAGGTAAGCCCCCACAACTTGAAGAAGCACTACAAACCATCAAATGCTTTCGGATAGCATTGCAGTCGATCCCCTCATACTGTGGAGTCCAAGGAAATGAGGAAGCAGACAAGATGGCAAAGGTGGGTGCAGAAGAGAATCAGACAGAAACCATGGTTACCCATACAGAGATGAAGACTATCATCAAGTCACTCTATAGAACACCTCAATCAGAAGATGCCTACCATCATCTCTCGAGGCCAGAGCAAGTGACCATTTTTCGTCTCAGAACAGGACACAACAGACTAAACCAACACATGTACAGGCGGTTTCATCTTACGACATCGCCCGCGTGTCCTTGTGGAGAAGCAGAACAGACCACAGAGCACATACTTCAATGTTGCAGTACGTATCAGCTGCTGAGAGAAGAGATCTGGCCTTTGTCAACCTCTTTTCTTGAAAAGCTGTATGGGCCTGTGGAAGAACTGCAGAAAACCACAGATTTCATCTTGAGAACGGCTCTCCAAGTGTGATACCAGCGATCGAAAAGAAGAAGAAGATAAGGCTAAAGACAAAAACTCTAGGTCTAATTTTAATGACACATCGCATAATATTTTGAAACACATTTGAGAAAATAAAAGCTTGTTAGACACTTATCGGATTGAAAATTTAGAAGGCCGGGAATTTACTTGGTTTTCAACTGATGGAAGGATAGCTTCAAGGTTAGACAGGATCTACGTAGAATGTTCATTGAAAGGTTACATGTGTAAAACTAACATATAACTTTCTCTGATCACAATATGTTTTCCATCACATTAGACAATGCTGACTGGATCAAACGAGGAGATGGACTTTGGAAACTTAATGTAGCATTGCTACGAGATAGTTGCTATCGCAAATGTGTGAAAAGTTGTTGGAGGCATTGGGATGAAAGAAGAGGTTGGTATGAATGTATAACAGTCTGGTGGGAAGATGCCAAATCAGACCTGAAATATATTTCAAGGCAGTATTCCATTAGGAAAGCACGTGAAATACGAAAGCGTAAAAAGGCGCTTCAGAGGTCGTTGTGTAAAATTAATAAGAAAATTAATGATGTGGAATATAATTATTACGAACTATTAGTTAAAGTAAAAGGTAGACTAAATGAAATAGAGCAATATCAGTTTGATGGCACCAAAATAAGGTCAAGATCACAAATGCACACCGAGGGCGAAAAGCCTACACGTTACTTTTGTAACTTGGAAAAAGCAAGAGGTTTAGAGAAATTAATGCGCTCACTGAAGACTAATGTTGGAGTATCAGTGTGCTCAAATGCAGAAATGATGGAAACAGTATCCGAATTTTACAAATCATTGTCTAAATCTGAGGGAAGTGATGAAACTGCAACTAGAGATGTTTTAGCTAATATAACGAAAAGACTTCCAGATTCATGTCGCGAAAGCTGTGACCAATCAATAACAATTGATGATTTGACAAAACCCCTCAAAGGTATGAAGTTAGAAAGTCTCCTGGATGTGACGGACTTCCAGTTGAATTTTAACTAACATTCTGGCATATATTTGGGCCAGTATTAGTAGAAATAGCAACCAGCATTTTTAAGCAAAGGCATCTCCCTCCATCGATGGCCCAAGCATATGTTCGGCTTATATACAAGAGGGGTGACAGAAATAAAATACAGAATTATAGACCAATCTCTCTACTCTGTGTAGATTATAAGATTATTACTCGGGCACTAACATTAAAACTTGGCGCAGTCCTATGTGAAGTCATTGATGATGATCAAACCTGCTCTGTGCCAAGAAGATCAATATTAAACAACACTTTGCTTATACTAGACCTTATTCAATTAGTTGAAAAGGATTGTATCCCAGCAGCAATAATAGCACTTGATAACGAGAAGGCGTTTGACAGACTAGAATGGGATTTCTTGTTTAAGTCTTTAGACCATATTGACTTTGGTTCAAGATTTACTAAATGGGTAAATATTTTATATACTGATATAACAAGTTGCTATTTAGTAAACAATCAGCTATCCAAACCTGTAGTGTTGGAACGAGGTGCCAGACAGGGTTGCTCACTGTCCCCGCTTCTATTCGTCATAGCTATGGAATCGTTGGGGGCCACATTGAGGCAATGCAATGACTTTCAAGGAATATGTATACGTGGCGTAGAAAGGCCACTAAAGGTTTCTCAATATGCAGATGATACGACTGTGTTTGCAGGTAAAAATACCGATTTTAGAATTTTAAATGGAATATTAACAGATTTTCAAAAGGCATCGGGGCTTTAAGTCAATAAAGATAAATCTACGGGATTATTTTTGGGCGATTGGAAGGGCAGAACTGATATTGTGATGGATATTAACTGCTCAAATAATGTCATAAATATTTTGGGTATTTACTTTAGTAGAGAACAAAATGTATTACTAAACTGGGAAGAAAGGCTATCCAAGCTAAAGTGTGCATTACTAATTTGGAAACGACGTCGCCTAACTGTCTTTGGCAGGACATTTGTCCTTAATAATTTAATTTTATCTGGACTGTGGTATACCGCTTCTGTAGTTCATATGTCCAAATCAGTAGAGTCAAAGATCAACACGTTGCTTTTGTCCTTCTTATGGGAGGTCAAAGCCCATTTAGTATCACAGTCAATCCTCACCAATGAAAAGCATGCCGGAGGCCTGGATTTGGTTAATGTTTCAGCAAAGTGTGCTTCTTTAAAATTGAAATTCTTGAATAAGTTACTTACTTCAAACTCATCTTGGTCAAGTGTTTCAAGGGCACTTCTCCAAAGGTACGTTGACCCATTTCGAGTAGAATGTTTATTTATGTGCAATAAACTGCCACCTAGTCATCAAAAGATTCCAAATGTATATAAAGAACAGCTCGAACCCGTAGAAATATTTACACGATCAATGCCACAACCCAATTGTTGGGAAGATGCCTTAGAGCAACGTCTTTGGGGCAACGAGTTGATTCGTGATAATGATAATTAAATTTGCCCTCTATGGCCAAAAATGGTATTCAATATTTACGTGACTTGGTAAATCCGAAATCTCGTAAATGGATTGCGATGCAAGATGTAGCAAGAATAACATCAATGAGACATATTGATGCTCAGCGCTTATTTGTTAGAATAAAGAATACAATACCTGCTGTATGGTTCAAATTGCCGAAAGTACGTGGCAACATTGATATGTTGCAACCAATATTAGTATTTATGTCAGAACATATAAAATACAACATGGCATCTAGAGACTGGTATAGAATTCTAATGCAAAGTCGGAGACAGACTCCTATTGTGGTTAGGCATTGGAACAATTTAGGATGCACGCCAAAGAACTGGAAAAAAGCCTGCAAAGCAATACATCTACCTTGTCTACCAGGAAATGCACGGGACCTGGCATGGCGATTACTCCATCGAAGGCTATGGGTCGGCCATCTTACTTATATGTGTAAAATAATAAGTACAGACCGGTGCTTATTATGTAATACTGAGGAGGAAACGATAGACCATCTATTTACTCAGTGTCGCATAACTGCAGGCTTTTGGGTATATATCAATATGCTCCTTGCTAAATTTGGAACCAAATATGTGAATTTAGTGGCTGAAACAGTTTTGTTCAAAGATTGCTCAACTATCGGACGAATCATTACTAGCAAGGAGAAAGAATTGTTAATAACCCTGTTATCTGTAGGAGTGTGGGCCATCTGGAAGCATCGGTGTTCAGAGGCCAGAGATAAAACCGGCAACAACCATTAGAGAGCCATACAAGCTATATTTCGATCATTGTTGATAAACTGCATTCATTGTGAATTTTACAGGCTAGTAGAACATGGGAGAGAAAGTAGATTTAAAGACGTATGGTGCAAAACTGGCCTAGTATCAATTGAATACGGATATCTAAAAATTTCAGAAGCGGAACTTGTATAAGCTAGCACACTCGCTGCTTGCTGTATATTGATAAATGCTATTTTAATTTAATTTAATTGCCTTTATTTTAAAATTTTAATGACTTAGGAGACTCTAATCTTGACGAATATCCTAACCTTGGGATCAGTATATGTAAATATCAAATGAGCATTATGTCAATATTCTGGAGGTGATCCGATTTTCAAGTTAACAGAGTGTGATATCTTACAATTAGCTTCCTGTTGTAAATATTTATTGTAGGTGTATTTGTTCCACGGTAATTTGCAAAAACTTACAATAAAGTAAATTTAGAATGTGAACCCAAAGCGCCATCTAAGTAGTCATAGTTTGTATACTTTTGCTTTGTGCATTATATTATATAAAGGCTACTACGTCCGTTGGGCATTTAAGAATTGGCTAACTGGCGTCAATGAGTGACTTTTTGTTACTTATTAACGAGTCACCTCGCCACGTGTTGGCGAGCTGCACTCACCATTTGGCCCTACTACTTTACCGTGTGCTACGTTAAATTACATATGATCTACTTAGCCTGCCGGTCATGAATCGGCTCAATGGCATCAATGATTAGCAGTAGCTTACTGCTAATTATTGACGAGTCGCTTTACCACTTGTTGGTTTGCTATGTTCGCCATTTGGGCCTACTACTACACGGTGTGCAAATAGCAATGTCTTTGTTGAATTTTGTTATGTTATCAGCTCTTTAGTAATTATGTTTTCCATGTAGTTATGCCACGGTTGTGGTATATGATAATAGAATATTTTAGCTTGCACTGTTTTGACATGTTAGGTTTGTATTGTTATTCTATTAATAAAGCCTGCTATTTCAACCGATTTTTTATGGGGGTTTGCAAGCCTTTTTAAAGGAGTTCCTCCGTGAAGTGTATCCGACTGCGTCAGCGTCGGATTTTCAACAAAGAAAAAGTAGTAGTAATAGTAGTAGTAGTAGTAGTAGTAGTAGTAGTAGTAGTAGTAGTAGTAGTAGTAGTAGTAGTAGCAGCAGCACCAGCAGCAGCAGTTGTAGTAGTAGTAGTAGTAGTAGTAGTAGTAGTAGTAGTAGTAGTAGTAGTAGTAGTAGTAGTAGTAGTTGTAGTAGTAGTAGTAGTAGTAGTAGTAGTATTAGTAGTAGTAGTAGTAGTAGTAGTAGTAGTAGTAGTAGTAGTAGTAGTAGTAGTAGTAGTAGTAGTAGTAGTAGTAGTAGTAGTAGTAGAGTAGTAGTAGTAGTAGTAGTAGTAGTAGTAGTAGTAGTAGTAGTAGTAGTAGTAGTAGTAGTAGTAGTAGTAGTAGTAGTAGTAGTAGCAGCAGCAGCAGCAGCAGCAGAAGTAGCAGCAGCAGCAGTAGTAGCAGATTTTGTAGCAGGTCTTGGATGTGTTTATATTTTACTCACGCGAAACCCAACGAGCGGCATGCTACAATTGCGGCATTATTATCAAAATTATCATCACAGACAGCTCCCCAGATACCTTCAGACCTAACCTCTAATCGCCCTGAGTGAGTGTTTGGACCACCACTAACACGAACTGCATCAATCCTTCCATACGCTAGAATAAACAATTAAATATACCCAATGGACCTTTCTAGTATTGGCTACGCCCCGCCCACTTCTAGCTAAGCTCCACCCACACCTCGCTCGTGTTGGGATCGATCGATCCCTGCACTCACTGACGGTCAATTTCCAGAAAACTATACAGATAAACTGTTAAATATTTTGAAACTAATTTGGCTAGGTGCTGTGACGAATTAGTTTCAAAATATTCAACATAATATTTATTAAATAGTAAAGACATACAATTCGTACAACACCACATAGTTACCAATACTGGCATAGCATAATGACAAAAGACGTGTTAATTTAATGGTAACTGATGGCTCTAAAATTATATAGCATAACATGCATGGTTCTGGTTGACGCTATATGGAAATAGATGGATGGACGGACCACAGGCGGACGAATGGACAGAAAGGTTAGCCTCTGGTGGCTGGAAGGCTGGCTGGTGGGCATTTAGGAGAACTGGTGTTGAGATGAACAGAAATACGGATATACAGATGAATGGATGGATGGACGGGTGGACGGACGGACAGACGGCAACACGAACAACGGACGGACAGATGGACGGTGGGCTGGTGGGGTGATAGATGGCGGGCGAATGGATGGACTGAGGGGCGGATGAACGGGGGGGGGGGGTAAATGGATGGACGAACAGACTGCTGCGGGTGGTCACACTGGTGGGTGGGTGGGCCGATGGATGGATAGATGGATCGATGGATGGCGGCCATTGGAGAGAGGGGGCGGGGGAGTGGGGAGGGAGGTATGGGGAGGGAGGGAGGGCGGGGGGATGGAAGGAAGGAGGGAGGGGTGGGAGGGATAGAAGGAGGGAGAGATGGAGGGAGGAGATGGAGGGAATAGGATGGATGGACGGACAGACTGGATTTGCACTTGGATACAGGAATTATTGAAGTTGCAGATTGTAGCAATTCATTAAAGATGGCGAAATTTCGAAACTCTAGTACATGCAAAATCTGAATGGTGCGTGTTCTATTATGTTTAATGCTTTGAAAGCGTCCGCCGTTTTATTTTCGAAAAATTAAAGCAGATACCATCAATGAGCTTAAAAATCTGGCGGGTTGGCAGGTGCGTAGGTAGATGGACGGACGGATGGAATGATTAACTCAGACTTACCACACCCAATACCAACATCCTCACTATGGTCGCAGTCATTAACTCCAATTGCTGGATGTTCGCATTCATTAAGGGATGATTCATTGCCAAAACACATGACGTCATCAAGCAAAATAGGTGTAGCAGGATCAGCACGGCCAAAACTAGGTGAACGGATAAGGAACCCAGTGTTGCTCCTGATAAAAAAAACAAAAAAACAAAAATATGTATATAGCGAATAGCATACACATGTCTTTAGGTGCAAATGATAGTGGTCCGTTAAGACAGGTAGTCATAAGACCCACCCACCCACCCTCATTAAAACACACATACCGTACACCATTGTCAATATGCTGTTGTAGCGTCGGCGCTTCCGCGTTGTTCCTCATAGAGATGTTCCGATACGGATCATCCCGACGGATTCGCTGGTTCGGTCTCAGGGGTTCCCATTCATTGGAGTTGGGAGTCGGATAGAAAAGCTGATCTCGTGGATCGGCAGAACGATAACGTTCCAGTGAGGCCGCGCAAGCATTCCTGCGTGCATCATAGTTCCATACCATCTGTACTATTGGCGAGTCCCATATGCCGAGTATACTTGATGTTACCGGTTTATGCCAAGTTTATTTAGTCATAGTTCGGCGCAGTTAGTGATGCTAGCCGAATGCAGGTTATTGGCAGGCTAGACCGACGTTAGACTCGCTGGTTTAGTGAGAGGTATAAGTCCTTGACGACTAATATCTCACCCGAGTTTACTTATCTTTAAAATACCTAAATGAAGAATAAAGACTGAGGATTAGCAAGGATTCCTAAGGCCTAATATAAGCGGTATATAACGTACGAAAATAACCCTTCCTATTCAAGAAAACTTTCGTCGAAGCGAGAGGATATGGCTCGCGCCGGCCTCCGTCAATATAAGTACGTTCAACTGAAGTTGGGTAAAACAAACAGTGAATTGGAAAGTACTGGTGTGTATTTTATACGTGCGGTGGACATTGTTTTATGAGATACGGCTGGTCAGTCTCCGCAGGTACTCGTCAGGCCAAATCTCTGAACTAATTAAGCTAGGTGGATGCCGCTGTATTTAGCGGTACTTCAAGAGGATCCTATCTAGAGTTTAGCTGAACACAGATATTAGTGCCACAGAGGCCTAGCACCCTAGCCTATCGCTTAGAACAGGTTTCGTCTGCTTGCCTAATGATAAATCTGGTCTCCCGTAGGAGCAGGCCCAACAAACAGACCGCACGTTACAAGGTTGTCCAGGGCGATTGCGACTGGAGCCGAAAAGATACTCCTAACCAAGTGTCTGATGTAACCACAAATAAGACAAGACAAGGACAAGACAATACAAAAGCGCTTAGAAGCACCGTAAACTATTTATGGCTTGGCCGAAGAAACTCTTGACAGACCGTTGGAGACTTGACTAGAAAGCGTGGAGGGCCCACTCGACCATTCTAAGTCACCGCAGAGTTGGTCTGCCTAGCGTATCTTTTGCCATGAGCCGATGAGTCGAAGTCAAGCAATATAGACCTGATTCCTGGAATTTAACGATTCGATCTGAGTTAGCTTTATGTTTACGTTGCCCAAGGTTCATTGCTAAGGCCGATAATTAATAATAAGTTAGTTTGCAGTGAATTCCTACGTTAGCAGAAAGTTACCATCCTATGAGGGGCATGTGATGCGTCTTCGTTAGGATTGGTTCCACCAAGTGGCCAAAGATAGGTCGGAGTTAGTCACAAAGTGGGACAGTTTGTGGGCCCTTTTTTTTCTCTTTCACACGTATTTGCCACTAGACGGTAAGCTGGTTTTACAATAACTAGCCGCTTTTATTACAGCAACCAGCTCGGCTTATTGACAGAGTTCTAACGCAACTAGCTGAGCTACTACCTATGTTAGATTGCACAGAACGTGTGCTGTCTTTGGCACAAGAAGGGTTTCTAGTGTAGAGTGTTGATATCAGGAATTCTTACGGCTAATGCGCTATTGTTGGTGTGTTATTTTAAACGGTGTATGCGAGTTCAATATATAACCTATAGTGATCGGTGGCAAAGATATAATTATATATATGTTCTTAAAAGATGAACGACACGGGCCTTCAAAAACATTACAGACCATAATTTAGCAATGGGACGTAACTGGCCGCAAAAACACGCCTAATAGTCGTTGGCGTAACTAAGAATTAGGCAAACCTTTAGTGTGGGTGCAGAAGTGCACACGAATTGTAATCTCACCTAACAGTCGTCGGCGAGAAAAAGATATGCAAAGGAAAACAATTAACTTTCAAGTTGGCCTGTTAGTCATCGGCGCAAGAAAGTGAAAATATGGCACAATAAGCCATAATCGTATTTTCAGTACTACTGCTCTTGACTTTATGTATACTGCCGCACGGCTTACTATTCGGGTCGATCTAGGAGACTCGGCTGGGTTGTATGTAAAACTGTTCTCGATTCTACTCCTGTGTTTCCTACCATTGCTATCTGGAATTGCACAGGTTCCAGGATATTGTGATTATAAAGGTGAAAGATTGGTCACATGTGCCGCTACAGGTGTTGCCTGCCTGAGTCGGTGTTGGGCAACCTAGCATAACAGCTACTGTTTCGTAGGCCTAAGTTCCAAAATATGCTACACCATCACTCATCCGAATATTGACTGCCTCCTTTTCCGTCCCCTATATCTGGCTACAGGTCTTTCACTACTCGCCATGTGTTTAATATGCGACAAAAATTAATGGTTAGTTGACACTGTAATGGCAAAACTGTTGCTATCTTTGTTTGAATGCGTTCCATCCATGTAGATGTAGTAGTAGTAGTAGTAGTAGTAGTAGTAGTAGTAGTAGTAGTAGTAGTAGTAGTAGTAGTAGTAGGAGTAGTAGTAGTAGTAGTAGTAGTAGTAGAAGTAGTAGTAGTAGTAGTAGTAGTAGTAGTAGTAGTAGTAGTAGTAGTAGTAGTAGTAGTAGTAGTAGTAGTAGTAGTAGTAGTAGTAGTAGTAGTAGTAGTAGTAGTAGTAGTAGTAGTAGTAGTATCAATAGTAATAACAGGTACAACAGCAGCACCAGTAGTAGTAGTAGTAGTAGTAGTAGTAGTAGTAGTAGTAGTAGTAGTAGTAGTAGTAGTAGTAGTAGTAGTAGTAGTAGTAGTAGTAGTAGTAGTAGTAGTAGTAGTAGTAGTAGTAGTAGTAGTAGTAGTAGTAGTAGTAGTAGTAGTAGTAGTAGTAGTAGTAGTGGCATCAGTAGCAGAATCCAGGTCTTCATAATATATTTACATTACTTACGGGAATCCCAATGAGCGGCATACTACATTAGCTGCATGGCCATAAAAGAAGTCATCACACACGGTTCCCCAGATACCACGTGACATAACCTCGACTCGGCCAGAATGGTTATTTACGCCACCGACAAGGCGGACTGCATCGATTCCACCAACCGCTGCAATCAATAAATATCTAGATCAGGCTAGGAATGTAAATATTGACGACAATAAATCATGTTCATATGGGTCAATTTTAGATAAATGTATCAAATGGTGTCAGAGGTCTTCGCCAGTAAATATATTTGTTGTAAGTACGAATTTGTTTATCATTAACCTATTTTCCGTTGTGGGAACTATAATTGTGATGAGATACACATATAAGGGCGCTTAATTAGAATGTGAAAATCACTTATAAATCATCTCAACCAATCAAAAATGTCATGTCAGAAACTAAAACATAAAAGTTTGAACTCATATAATCAGCATCTCTAGTAAGCATTAATGTCACAATTATCAGTGTTATGTATTTTGGAATGACCAAACAGAGGCTGTAACATTCACCTCTATCGTAAGATTTTCAGGAGACAGAAACATTTTCAAAAAAGTTGTTGGTCGAGCCCGCCACAACCCATGAATATAGCCTTTCGTTACTATCTATATGTGGCAATCAATCCAACAGAGATATCTATCACTATCACTGCTCTCATGTAGCACTATCCTGTAGCAGCAGACAAAGCGCAACAGTATAAGTATATGGACGAAATTTAACATCTGAAATATGTTACATTGAATAGTATATTAATTAGCCGCCAAGGCTAAACGCTTGCCAAAGCTTTCCCAAATGCATTTATCCAGTCTTGTAATACATTTTAATATTCGGAATGACATCCTATTTTGATAAGCATAGCACCATTGCATTTACAAGGAAAAGACATATGACAGCATCGATAAACACGCCATACTGTCAAGACTATTACATTCATCATATTTAAGTCATAGAAATTTGCCCATTTCGCTATATTAGAGATGCAATATTATTTTCTATCTCCTACTTTTTAAGTACTGTGTGTTATCAATAACACTTCCTTTGCACAATATCAGACAAATTTGTATTTTTATGACCATATCAATCCCAACACGAGCGACGTGTGGGTGGAGCTTAGATAGAGATAGGCGGGGCATAGTAAAAATGGAAAGGTCCATTACGTGATTAGCTGGCAGAACAATCATAATGATGCATAATGCTGTGACGAAAACCGAAAAGTCCGTCTCTGGTGAACGAATTTTATGTCTTTGATGAATTTATAATTATATAACCATTATATTGAATATTTTGAAACTAATTTGACTGAGAGCTGTTGCCATAAGCAGCAATAAACCACAGTAAAATTGGTTTCAAAATATTCAACCGATTACCTGTATGGATACCTTGGAATTTAGATTATAAGAATTTCGGTTTCATAGTTTCAAATCGATTCCAACACGCATACAATGTGAGCGGAACCTATCTAGAAGGGAGGGGCATAGCTAAAAATGGGTCCCATTATAGACAGAATACGTCACAAAGGAAAAGCAGACACATATGTATATATAAACAACGAGTTCAAAAGGTAATTATCTATGGATATCTATAAGCAATATGCTTACTTTGGCGTACTTCTACATCTTCGCCAAGCGCCTGAAACATCAGAGTAAAATTTATTATATTATGTAAGACCATGATTTATGTTGTGGAAAAAGGGTCATTAGTTATGCGTGGGAGGAATTCAGTGTTAGCTATGCGGCATTTCCCCGCCTATCTCTAGCTAAGCTCCACCAACACTTAGCCCGTGTTGTGATAGATCGGTCCCTGAACTCTCTGACGTGACTAGCAATTTCCAGAAAGCTATACATGTTAGCTGTTGAATATTTTGAAACTAATTTAACTGGCCGATGTTGTTGCCTATGGAAATTAGTTTCAATATAATTCACAGCATGTTTATTAAATAATAAAGACATCCAGTTCGCACAACAACGCAATTAGTCCATCATCAACTAAGCAGTCGTGACTAACTTAGCTACGTCATTCATGACGTACTTGATTATGACGTCATTCCACAGGTCAATGGTTGATTATGACGTCATATGATTGACTGAGAAACTGGAATCCTCAAGCGCTTCATAAGGTGTATGCGTGTGTGCGGCCTGCATAAATATCTTAATCTCTATACGGCACCTCCCCACTCACCCGCAATATAATAGGACAGGAGTAGCGATCTGGTATCCCTACACATCGGACTGGTAACCGTACGTACGTACGTACGTACGTGCGTGTGTGCGTGCGTGTGTGCGTGCGTGCGTGCGTGCGTTTGTCTGTCGCATGTCCTCTATCCAGGTCGCGTGACCTTACGATATCACGTATAAAACGTATGCGTAGGCCTACCTTATCTCAGATAATATTCTCAATGTAAAGATCTCATGACGCGGGTTTAGTTTATTTGTGAGTGCAATAATGTCAACTCGTGTATATTTTTTAGCTACTAGTAAAAGACCCTGCCGTAGGATCTGTGGCCAGTGTATATGGAATTTGTTTTGACCTTGATTTTCTTATCCCCGGGGCCCAGGCGTCACTGAGAATAATGATCAAATAGTAAAGACATACAATTCTTAATTTTCCAAAATGGTCGACGGTATAATGAGTTTTCTTACTCTAGAATCCAGGTATTTATCAAACAAACCATCGCATGCTTCACATCAAATTGAAACGTATTAAAATGCATTGTGGAAAACACCCCTAAACTTGCATTTTATCTCTATTTAATCAATGACTTCATGAATTATGTAATTATGTGCGCCACGAACGCATAATTCATGACGGACTAAGCGTTGTTGTACGAATTGTATGTCTTCACTATTTAATAACCGTGCTGTTAAATATTTTGAAACTAATCTGACTGGGCGCTGTTGCTGCTGCTGTCAGGAAGATCAGGGATCGATCGATCCCAACACGGCGAAGTTTGGGTGGAGTTTCACTAGAGATGGGCGAGGCATAGCTAAAACTGGATTCCTTCATTGCCTCGCAGCATCTCTCCGGTCAATGCTACCGTGCTCAACTGTGTATGACGATGACAAATATGGACGTTGATTTAGCAAATGTTTTTGGCTAAATTTGTCTTCAATCGCTGTGGATCTGTGTGTTAATATCTGACCTGGTTCACAATTTATGCCAGGGAATCTATATTCCAGTATGCCATTGGATTTATGGATTGAGTGTACTAAGAATAATTGATCCAAAATAAAGGCTGGCTGGAATTCGTTAATTCAGAATAACATGGACAAATTTGTCCAATACTGGTGTCGTCGATTTATTTTTCAGTCGGGCTGCCGTAAGCTCAAACGTGTATATTTTGGAAACAATGTTGTTGAAAGCTGTTGCTGTTGCGTTTTAGTTTGGGACCGTAAAATTGGCATACGTCTTCGTGACCCCGCAGACACACATCAAAGATCGCCCCATTAGAAATATTGAAAATGCCTTCAAATATGTCTATTTTAAAAACAATGTTGCTGACAGCTCTTGCTGTTGCGTTTAAGCCTTTACCCACAAAACTGGCATACGCGTTCGGTACCACACGGGCATGCTTCCATCCAGGCTTGGAGACGAGTGTTCCAGTAGAACCAGAGTTTATATTTTGTAAGCTGTTGCTAAAAGCTGTTGCCGTTGCAGATCAGATCCCGAAATTAGCATATGTTCTCGGGGACGACATGGAGAATCTCTCAGCCAAGTTTTGAGAAGATTGCACAAGTAGAACCAGAGTTATTGAAGAATGCGTATAAAATGACAATTTTGAAAACTGTTGCTAAAGGCTGTTTACGTTTTAGATTCCAAAATTAGCATACCTGCTAGGGATCCCATGGGCAGACTTCCCCACCCCAACCCCCAAATTTGGAGAAGATCCCTCCAGTAGAACCGAGTTACTCAAAAGAGTCTTAAGAACGAGAAGAAGAAGAAGCTAGAAGAGGGGGTGGGGGGAGGAGGCGGTGGAGGAGGAGGGGATGAGGAAGAGGAGATGAGGAGGAGGAGGAGGAGGATGAGGGGGAGGAGGAGGAGAAGTACGTCATGCTCGCTTAAACCCGTGCGTCTAGTAAAAACTTATTCCAAGGAAACAAAATGTACGAAATACGAGATTCTTTGCATACAAATCCTAACAGTACTGACTCATCTTTTCACATGGAAAACTCTAAATCACGATTGGCTACATATGAATAAGCAATACAAAACATGGATTGCTAGATTGATCGATAGACGGATCCATGTCTAGCTATGCCCCTCCCATTTCTAGGTAAGCCCATTATTTTCTCGTGTTGGGATCGATGGACCCATGAATACGCTTAATCCCAATATCAAGGTAACTGTACAAGCAACCTGTTAGATATTTTGAAACTAATTGGACTGGTTGCTGTTGATGCCATTAGTTTCAAAATATTCAACAGCTTACCTAGATAGTTTTCTGGAAATTGGTAGGGAGTTCAGTGATCGATCGCTCGCAATATAAGCGTGGTGTGGGTGGGGCTTAGCTAGAGTTGGGTGTGGCATAGCATAAACTGGTAAGGATCATTGTGTGTGCGCGCGCGCGTGCGTGCGTGCGTGCGTGTGTGCGTGTGGGGTGGGGTGGTGGTGGGCGGTGGTGAGCAAGGTAACAAGGATGTATCAGGTGACCGCAAGTTGTCATTGACGACGTTCCAATGACGCCTACGGTTGTCCTTCAACCATTTAGCCCTTGAAGACAACAATGGTGCTGAATATTTCGAAACTAATTTAACTGGAACCTGTGCTCCCTCTCAGTATCTCCTAGTCAAATTGGTTTCAAACTAATCAACATAATATTACTTGCAACATACGAATTATTCGTCTTTTGTCTTAAAGGCTCAAAGTGGTAAAGGTGCACATCACACCAAATGCTTTAACATTAACTTGGTAAAATTATAAACATTTAGAGGCTTAAATTAGTTGTCTAGATGTAAGGAAATGAAATAAAACTTAACATATAATGATTTCGTTTTGTATAAATTATTCTGTATTTTATGTTGTGAAATTGAAGTGGAGACACGAGTCCTGATCCTAATTCAACTTCACAACTAAAAAATTATATCAATTTATGCGGAATGAAATCATAATATGCTAAGATGTTTTTCGTTTCAATACATTTAATTACACAATTTAAGCCTCTAAAACTATAGAATTTTAACCACTTTATTTTGAAGCGGTTTACTGTGAATTTGCACCCTTAAGACGAGATCAATGTGTGTATATATAATAACTAAGACGTACCAGACCCAGACAGAGAGCAAGGACAACAGATATCTTCAACATGCTGACGACTATTAGTTGAGCCCAAAACGACAGCTAATCTTTTTATCAACATGAAATGGCGCACCTCATCACGCGTTGAATTCCCATCGTCTAGATAAATCTAGTCCTGATAACGCTGGTTACTGTATTGGCCCAGTACAGTCCCAGGAACCTGCGATATCACGAAGTTCGGTGTCGTATTAAAGCTGAAGGGGCATTATGAAAATAAGAAATATTTTTATTTAAAAAAAATAGTACGTGAATTAATTATTCATGTTTGCAATTTCTCTCAGGTAAGCGTCCGCCATATTGTTTTGCGGCCATTTTCTTATCCCAACACCTCCAACATAATAAAAGAGTTCGTCAAATCTAAATCTGTCCCCATTCACTTTTTGATGCCTTCCCTGTATGACATCTAGTAAGCCCCACAATATCAAAGTTTCTTCACATAAAATACAGTGAAATCACGAACTGAGGACACAAGAAGGAAATGAATATGTTTATAATACGTTCTATCCCATCCAGCATAAATACTAATTCAAAATCGAATATAAATGTGTACGATTTTTAACCGGCCGATTTAAATTTTCCGGCAGGATAAATCTGCCAGTAACTGCGCATTCCCGTCGGCCGGCGCGTGACCCCTCACCTACCGATTCCCCATGCACATAACACGATTTAAACAGGAGTTTCGGCCGACTTTCTCTGTTTAGTGTTCCCATTTACCGATTTGCACTGGCCGGTATAGATTCGGCCGGCATATCCTTGACATTGCCTTGGAATTTTTTTACCGATTTATCCAGCCGATTTGGAAAGAATCGGACCGACAGGTCCGGCTCATCTACCGAAGCTACTTACGTATTCTTCCAACCGGCAGTACAATCTGCAGATAAAATCGCTAGATGTGCCGCCGCTTTATACGACGGCGATAGGATGCATGATCATACGTTTTTACACCGAGCCACTGATAAGAATTCACAGTAGTATAGGGGAGATCGGGGTAATATGTACATATACATTATATTTGGCAACGGCCGATTTTGGTGAAATGAAACATGTTGGAGTGAGCTATCAATATCAGGACCACCACGACTACCAATATCACTCAACTACCATTATCACCATCACCACGACAACAAACAACGCCACCACAACCAACACCAACATCAACAACCCTACTCACACACACCCCACCCCACCCCCATTAGACCCCCCAACCCACCCCGGCATTACTACTATGACGATGAAGACGACGACTGCTGCTACTAGGACTACCTCGATGGCACGACCGCACCAATGACCGTAAACACAACAATGACGATGCTGATGATAATGACGACGACGATAACACCAGAGGTATTTCCAGAAGATCGGAAGTATTTATAGGATCGAAATACCTCCTTGTTTACAGAGCACCATTTTTCTTTCCATCATCATCATCATCAGGCATCGTCACTGTTGTCGTTGTTATCGTCGTCCCCACAACCACCACCACCACCAGCAGGACCACCAGCACCACCTTCACCATCAATCGCCACCACCACCTCACCTTCTGTTCTTGTCAGTGCTTTTTTCTGTTAGCAGTCTTCCCCATCACCCTAGTGTTCTGGTCGGGGTTATATTGTTTTGAGGTTGAGTGTGGTTGATAGTTATGCATCACATGTTGAAACAAACTCGATATAATCTCAGTAGCTGCGGGTTTCAGATTTGTTTATTTCCCAAAATTATACAGATTTTGTCGCATCAAGTCCAAAGTACTGTGTTAAAATTTGAACCAAATCGGACAATAAGTTCCCGAAATATCCACAGATCCCGTGTTTATCCGACCAGGATCAGGATTTTTTATCTGAAATATGACCAAAGTCTGCAAATCCTCTTGCATGAGAACTTCATTCGATGTGTTAATATTTTAGTCGAATCGAGCATTTTTTAGATATTTTCCGGAATATTATTTTGTGATTGGCTAACTGACTAAGGAGATGGCGGTTTATTGAACTACAATCTGCAGCTTAGCACCTATAAGACATACCGCCTGCCTGTTTGTTTGCCTGCCTGCCTGCCTGCCTCCTGCCTGCCTGCCTGTCTACCTGCCTGCCTTCCAGTATGTATGTCTGTTTGTCTGTCTGTCTGTCTGTCTGTCTGTCTGTTAGCACCGTTTGGTAGAATTCCACCAAATTTGTTATGTGAGCTAACCATATGATTACAGATTAGATGAGAACATTTATATTCGGCTCTGGCTCCTATGGCGAGGGGCGTGGTCAACAGTTTACCTATAAACATCTCGCTCTTTGCGATATCTCGACCAAAATCGTTCAGTGAAATTCAACCGAATTTGTTATATGAATTATCCATATCATTATCTCAGAGATGAGGGAAGGTTGGGCTGGTGGGGATGGGGAGAAATTTGGCACATCAAAAACAGGTTGCGGATTTCCGATGAGGCAATTTAGTTTTTCTTATTGCAGTGGTTGGTGGTGATGGTGGATGTTGTGGTGGTTATGGTAGTGGTGGTTTGTGCTGATGGTGCTTCTTGCAGTAGTGGTGGTTTTTGCTATTGTAGGTGTTCTATTGGCACTGGTGCTGGCTGAAATTGGTTATTGTGATGATGGTGCTTCTTGCAGTAGTGTTGGTGTTTGCTATTGTAGGTGTTCTATTGGGATTGGTGCTGGGTTGACATTGGTTATTGTGATGCTGGTGGTTCTGAGTATCTTTTGCAACAGCGCCTCGACTGGTCGTGGCTGTTACTGTTGGTGGTTATGTCGTTATTGGCAGCAGCATCAGTGGCTGAGGTGTCAGCAGCGATGGTGGCGGCGGAGGCAGCGGCAATGGTGTGTGCGGGCGTATGCGTGTGTGCGTGCATGCATGCACGTGTGTGCGTGTGTGCGTGCGTGCTGTGTATGGCGAAGGACGGGGCATAGCTGCTTATTAGTTCCCTCTCACCAAACCACAATATCATTTTTTGTTTCAAAAATCACGCATAGTATATGAAAATGAGTACACATTGCCGTACTATATTATATTATATTCTATTATATTAGGAATTTCAGTCCGTCGGATTTTATCAAATCTCGATGCAGATTACAAAGGCGCTCAGCAGACTATGCCTTATTATTTGGCTAGCTCGCATATCTTAGATATGTAAATAAATTAATTGAATTTATCTACACACAGATCGATGACGTCAGCGTCGTTGGCATTTTCAAAATGTCCTGGAGTTCGTGCAAGGTCGAATAGCTTGTCTGAGAGAGAATAACTACTCGATTTATATCAGAATTTGAATGGATATTTATCCTGAATGGGATAGAACGTAATTATCAACATATTTATTTCATCCTCAGTTCGTGGTTTCTCTGTATTTTATTTGAAGAAACTTTGATATCGGGGATCTCCTTAGATGCGTTACACAAAAGGCATAAAAAGTGAACGGGACGGATTTCGATTTGAGCTCTTATTAGGCTGGAGGTGTGGGGAAAAGAAAATGACCGATGCAAAACAATATGGCGGACGATTACTTGATACAAATTGCAAACATGAATAATTAATACACTTACTATTTTTTTATTTTAAAAATTTCATAATTTCATAATGACCCTTCAGCTTTAAAGAACTACCCATATTATCGTTTATTAGCTAGGTAGGTGATAAAACGTACGTATAGACGACGCTTAGTATTTTGACTTTTTATATTCCAGAAATTATATGCTTGTTAAGTGATGACGTACTTTCTCCAAGAGTTAAATCCTTAGGAAAATTGAATTTATGCAATTCAAGAGATTTAATGTTGGGAATAGACATGTTTCTGTTTTAGAAAGGCAGAAATGCGCGAGTAAGTAATGTGGGTTATTAGCAGTACATGGAAATACATGTATATAATATTTCTAACTAGAATGCGCAGTCGATGGCATGCCATCGCAAATCCCCATGCATTCACCACTTCGAGTTTTACTCTCACTTTGACCCAAAACACAATAAATTCCTTGAAATGTAGTTTCAATGGGTAATGGGTTTCAAAATGAAATGCAATGATCCCCATTTGAAGTTTCACGTTTCCATCTGAGATGATGTGCGCGTAGGTCCACTACAACTAGCTGATGCACAAATTTTCCATTTGACCCTTGGCCACTGCCCTCATATTGACTCAAGAACAAAATAATTTGTTGTACTATAGTCTATTAACTACAAGCTTCAAAATGAAATTATATCTGACATGACCACATTTGATAAAATTTATTTTTTACCCATCATTTCCACCACCCCTGCCCCTGGGGGTGTGGTGGGGTTGGAGGCGGGGGGGGGGGGGGGGTGCGGTGATATCAAAATTCTAATGTGTCATGCATATCCTTGGCCATAGGTGTAATTATCCCCAAAGTTTCACATTTCTATCTGATATGGTGTGCGAAAAGTTGCGTTACAATGGATTGGTGCCCAATTTTGACCATTTGACCCCCGCCGCTACACTCAGTTTGACCCAAGATCAAAATAATTCCTTGTACTGTAGTCTATGACTCATGGGTTTCAAAATGATATGTGACATGACCACTTTTGAATAAATTTAATTTTTGACCCACAATCCCCACCCCCTGAGTCCGGGGGCATAGCTAAGTTCTGAACGTTTAAATGATGACGGACTAAGCCTTGCTGTACGAATTGTATACAACTTAATAAATATGTTGTTGGAAATTTTGAAACTAATTTGCCTGGGGGCTGTTGTTGCTGCAGCAACAACACCCAGTCAAATTAGTTTCAAAATATTCAACCGATTACCTGTATAGTTTGAGATTGAGATTCAGAAAGTGCAGAGGTCGATCGACCCCAACACGAGCAACGTGTGTGGGGGGGGGGGGGGGGGCTTAGCTAGAGATGGGCCGGGCATTGCTAAAACTCGATTCCTCAATTAGTTATTACAGTGATCCATTCCTAGATATACCCCTCCCATTTCTAGCTAAGCTCCGCCCATGCTTTGCGCCTCTTGAGATAGATTATATACTTTGAACCCTGAATTCTCAGAGTCCCGATTTCAAGGTAACCTGTTGAATATTTTGAAACTAATTTGAAACTAAGTTGACTGGGTGCTGTTGCTGCCTTAAGCTAATATCGGGATCCATTTCTAGCTATGCCTCTCCCGTTTCTACCGTAGCCTCGCTCATGCTTTGCGCAGGTAACCTGTTGAATATTTTGAAACTAATTTGACTGGGTGCTGTTATGGCAGCAACAGAGCCCAGTCAAATTAGTTTCAAAATATTCAGCCGATTTCTTACTAAACAGTAAAGACATACAATACGTACAAGTGACGGACTATTCAATTTTCATGACGGACCTACATACATCATTCATTGCGAATTTTTATTGAGACGTCAGACTATATGTGACGTAATTCATTATGACTTTATATACGTGAGTGACGAATCGGATGCATCCAATAGCACCATGTTTAGTTAATTATTACAGCAGTATTACATATAACTTGTACAAGGAATGCAAATATCTCGGAAACCGTATGATAGCGTGAAAAGAACAGAAAGAACACCACAGACATAATTATGTCCTAGAGATAGACGAAGTCTGGCGCTATTCGTGTTAACCCTTACAACTCTGATGTCAATTTATGTTCGTTGCAATGGCATAAGATAAACTTTACTGACCATGACGATCTCTTCAATAACAACAATGGACAAGTTACTCGTGAACTCTACCATGATGACATTCATCCTAACGGACCTTTCCGGCTTTAGCTATGCCCCGCCCATCTCTAGCTAAGCTCCAGCCACACCTCGCTCGTGTTGGGATCGATCGATCCTTGAACACCCTGACTATCAATTTCCAAAAAACTACACAGGTAAGCTGTTGAATATTTTGAAACTAATTTGACTGGGCGCTGTTGCTGCCGTAGGCATGTTCATTAAATAGCAAAGAATTACAAAGACATACAATTCATACAACGTGTCGGACTTTTTTAGATTTTATGACGGTCTATATTGAACCCTTTGTGACGTAATGATTGTGACGTCATCATACATGCGCTGAGCTGATTATGGCGTCATACGAGGTCAGATGATGGATAGATACTCTGGAAAGGTGAATTATGATGGTATGAAACTAATGTCAGATAATATGATGTCCTATGTCCTCAGTCTTCTCGAGCATGTTAAAGCAAGTGTGGCCCAAAAGTCTAGTACTCTTTATGCATCCCGGAATGAGGGATATTGACAACAGCCTTGCATCCAAAGCAACCAATTCAAATGACTTACCGGTACTATCATCCAATCTAACTTACTAACAAAAAGACAATACCAACGTGTCCTCGATGAAGCAACGGTAGCAATTCTAAAACAGTAACTGATGCATGTATATACACAAATGCAGATAGTATAATTAACAAAAAAGCTGAGCTTGAAATACTAGTACATAAGATACAACCTGCCATCATACTAATTACAGAGGTCTCACCGAAAAACACAACCATAAACATTAGTGCGCAGCAGTGGGATGAGTACAATGTCTCGCTGAATAGTAATCCTTCAAAGAGGAGTCATCGTCTATACGTATGAATCGCTAAACGCCCAAAAACTGTGACATCCTTAAAGGGTTTAATGAATAAGTATGGCGTACATGGCTGACACAACAAACGGAAAGAATTCTTGTTTGTTGCATATACAGAAGCCCCAGCTCAGATGCCCCAAATAATAATAATCTGTTAAATTTTCTAAACACGGTCGAAATTCTTATTGTTGGGGATTTCAACTTCCCATCGATAAACTGGAGCACTGGACTTTCGGCATATGATGAAGAAGATGCATTTCTTAAGACTACCGGTGATATTTCTCTTCAGCGACCAGTTACTAATGCGACACGACACAGAATAAACTAGCCTTCAAATCTTTTGGATCTAGTCTTAACAAACAACCAAAATATCAACCACGAAATAACCCACCTACCTCCACTAGGTAAAAGTGACCATATTGTTCCACAAATATCACTACATCCAGACATGTTAAACATAGGCAAACAAGTAGCTAAGCCAAAGCTACTGTTGAACAAAGGATGGCTAAACAAAATGAGAAAAGACTTAGGCATGACTGACTGGAATAATCTGAACGAACTTAATGCAACAGAAGACTGGGACTACACACACACAAAATTGATCAAAATGCAGGAACGGTATATTCCTACATCAAAACAACATGGAAAGAAGAAGCACATGTGGCTTGACTTTACCACAACACAACACTGAAGGATACAATGAAACAAAGAAAACCACCGATTACGAGCTTTACAAAATTGTTAGAAAATAAGCGACAGCATGCATCAGAAAAAAGTAAAACAGACATTTGAACGAAAAGTGGCAAGTGAAAGCAAGAGAAATCTCAAAGCTTTGTGGAACTATGTCTAGAGTAAAACGGTCCTACGTGAATCAATTAGCAAACTACTTACCCCAGATAACGGTGCTATGACTACATACGATAAAGAAAAAGCAAACATTCTTAACAAATTAATGAAGTATGTTCACTTCAGAAAATCTTCATTGTACACCATTAGCCCCAGAAGCAATGGTATCGTAACAAAGGACATAATAATAACATCTATTGCCATCGAAAATAAATTGAAAGGTCTAAACCCCAATAAAAGCAATGGCCTGGATGAAATTCCAGTGACAATAGTAAAGGAAGCCGCTAGAAAGAAATTAGTGCACTGCCATGCATAATTTTTAGCACGTCTCTAGAAGAAGGGGTATTACCTGACATCTGGAAAATGGCAAATGTATGCTACTTACACAGAATAAGATCAAAAAACGACTCAAGCAACTACAGGCCAGTCATTCTTACCTCTACCTTGTGTACAGTCCTAGAATCGTTTATAAGAAACAGCATCGTAAATTTTCTGGAAACAGCCAATCTATTTACCAAATGCCAGCATGGATTCAGAAATAATAGATCATGCAAAACTCAACTACTAGAATACCTTGAAGATATAACTGTCAAACTCAAATGAACCTATCAATGCAGTATATATAACTTTGGCTGTTATATCTTCAAGGTATTCTAGTAGTTGAGTTTATATATATTCTCAAACGCATTCGATACTGTACCACACCGACGACTCCAAACAAAACCGAGAAGCTATGGAACTGACAATAACTTAGTAATATGGATAGGAAGCTACTTATGTAACAGAAGCCAGAGAGTAAAGATCAATGACGCAACATCAGACTGGATAGAGTGTCCATCGGGGTGCCACAATGAGGTTTCCTGGGACCTATACCTTTTCTTATATACATAAATGACCTACCCGACTGACTAACCTGCCACTGCAAAATATTTGCAGACAACACAAAGATATATGGCAACCCAGCTATCAGTAAGATTCAAGACAACTTAGACAAAGTATTAAGTTGTCGCAGACATGGCAACTATCCTTCAACACAGATAAAACACATGTCCTGCACTTCGAAAGAAATAACCCTCAAACCAAATACTTTATAACAGACTCGCCCGCTATGCTTCCTGTATCAACATCAGAGGTAGAAAAATATATGGGAGTACATATTGACAGAAACCTCTCTTTTGATATCCATATAGGTAATACCGTGTCCAAAGCAAACAGCACAACTGGACTAATCAAGAAAACATTTACCAATACTGACTCATCTACTTCCACGTTCTTGTACAAATCTCTAGTTAGACCTATTCTCGAATACTCCAACTCGGCAGGGTCACCAAGACTGAAAAGGCAATCAAAGCTAGTAGAAAGAGGTCAAGGGCGAGCAACAAAACTCGTCCCCCCAAATCAGAGATTACAGCTACAAGGAAAGACTTGAAACCTTGAATCTAATGTCACTGAAATATAGATGGTTTCGAGGAGACTTAATCGAAACATTCAAGCTCATCAGGGATCTATATGATGTTGATAAAGACTACTTTTCGAACCATCCAGTATTGCACAGACCAGGTGTCATAAGTTCAAGCTCAACATTAAACGCAGCAACAAAGATATTCGCAAGCACTTTTTCGCTAACAGAGTGGTACCACATTGGAATTCACTGCCAGCGACAATAGCGGAAGCGACAACAGTCATTTCTTTCAAGAACAAACTAGATATCTACTTCAAAGAAAGAATATTTGAATTCAACTGAATTGGCCATATGCATGCCAGCCGACCACTAGGTCGTACTGCACTGTACTCTATCAGTACATTGGACTGATCTTTTGTAGTAGCCTATGCATAGGAAAGAACATGATCGGTAGTGATTCTAATTACTGGTGGACATGTCCCTGTTTTCCGCGTCCACTCTTTTGTGGTAGCATTAAGAGACACTGGCGTAGTGGAGACTCAGATATAGATAAATACAGAAAATGACAACAACAGTAATACGTTTAACTATGGCATCCACAAGTCAGCATGCAGCTAAATGCTAGGTACAGCATGGTGTAACCAGGAGTGTATGCGGCCACGCCGAAGCTAACACGGGGAACATCCATCTGCACCACAGCATTTCCACAAAACACAACAAAAGTCTAAATTCAAATGTCACTGATACAAACCAGATATCTACTTCAAAGACCATACTATAACAAAAACACTGAGGCAATACCAAGCCAAAAAAAGCTTATGCCTCGTAAAATGATGATGATGATGATGATGATGATGATGATGATGATGATGATGATGATGATGATGATGATGAAGGTAAACATTTTATATTTTACCGGGTCAATAGCAAAGCAACTGGTGTACATTTTTCAACAAATTCTTTGGTCGATGTTGCATCAACTTTGTTGAAAAATGAACACCTGTTCATCTATTAATTTAATTTGAAATTTAAAGATTTTGACATCAGATTGTGAATAGGGTTAAGGCTGTGGGCGAAAAAATATTTTAGCATCTCGATGAAGAATAATATAGATCGTGTGTAATTCACCTCCACCATAAACATTGAATGGTGATTCAAGTAAACGAATTTTTTCAAATACTCAACAGCTTACTTGTATAATTAGTTACCTTGATAATGGGATTCCACGAATTCACGGTTCGATCGTGGGCAAAGCGTGTGAGGAGCTTAGCGAGAAATGGGCGGGGTATAGCTATAAATACATCCCACTATCGTAGTGACCAGAGGTCATGATCGTTGACACATATCATGATTTATATATTCACATAAAGAATTTCGGTTTACCCTCTCCCCACCAGAGTCTCGAGTGTGGCCACACTAAAACATGATGCAGGTAACGCAACTTACTGGGCTGATGCTGGGCCGATACCGCGCCGATGCTATTAATAGTGGCATGGTATTGGTGCAGCATTAGCCCAGTAAGCTGCATTATCAGGGGATTTCTGTCTTTCGTGGATTGTGATAGAAATTATAGGTTTCCACAAATACCCGTTAGTAAAGCTACCTGATATATCAGAATCGCAATTTACCAGAAGTAATCATGCTGCAAGAAATAAGTATTTTAAGAAATGTTATGAATCAGTAAGATGCGTAGAATACAGCTCAGAAAGAACTTAACTCTTGCTGTCGGGATAGCGCGTTCCGTAGTGATGATATGCTGATGTTCGCTCTATGGCTATTTATCTCTATAGTTGTATGATTGCTGTATTCTGTGGCTGTAGTAGTAGAAACATCCTACAGCTGCAATCAGTCCTTCTTGGCTGTTGCCCACTGTGTCTTGTCCTCAGCCGAAATCCTTAGCTTCCTCAGGTCCATTCTTGACTTGAGTGTACCGAGTCCTGCTTTCTTGAGGTCACCTCGTAGCACGCTTAGCAGATTTATGCAATAACGTCCTATCCTAGCTTTGTATTTGCTGGCGTCTTGTAGGACGAATTCCAAGGCTCTCTGTGCTGGTGTCTCTTCTGGCATCCTTAGCACATGGCCAAACATGGACCATCTTTGCTGGGTGACTTTTACAGACGGCGGCAACGTATTAAACATCTTGTATAGTGCATCATTGGAAATTATGCTGTCTGACCATCGGTGTCCAGTGATGGTACGTAGATGTTTGTGGTGGCAAGCATCGAGTTTGTCTAGAGCTGCCTTTGGAGCTGCCCAGCTGTTACAGCTTTGCAGCATCACGGATGCGTGGGTTGCATTGTATAAACGTTGCCTTTTTATCGATGACATTTTGATCTACAAATCCAAAGCTTCCAGAACGACTGGAAAGATATGTTCCCCATAACGCAGCGTTACGCAATATCAGTAGTACTGCAAAGCAGTGAGACAAGGATTTTACTTTTCCTCCATGGTTCGCCACCACTAAGTGGATCGTCATTTACTTTAGTTTCATGCTTTGTAGATAGGTGTATGTTGGTGAACTCTGTTTTGGATTCATTCATAAAGAGATTCTCAATTTTAGTTTGCTTGCAGCTATTGGGAGAAGTTCGTCAAGGGGGTTCTTTTCCTCATCTATGAAGTCCACATCAAGTTCAAGTTCAAATTCATTTACTTTGATATAAAATGTACAATTTGTAATTACACAACAGGTGGTCCACCAAAGGCAGAACCTATATAGACGGCGGACCCCTACATAGAAATATTTACTGCAAGCAGTAGTCTCACTAGTTGTAGCTGGCTTGGTGTAGTGCATCTAGGATCTTTGAGCATTTAATTGTGTCGAAGGCTCATGATATATCAATGCCCATTTTGTGGAAATCACAGTGTTTTGACATGACTATCGACATAAGCATGCATTGAGCCTATACAATGTCTGCGCAGCTGCGTCCACATTTGAAGCCATTTTGGCATGATCCAGTGAACTTATTGATCTTGTCTCGGATGCGGCATAGAGTAACATTGGATAGGATTTTCCATATGATGTTGAGGAGCACAATGGGCCGTGGATTGACTGTGTGGCCCGGTGGCTTCTTGGGCTTGGGTAGTACGATAAGGGTTCCTTCGCCTACAGCGGCGATAGGAAGATGGTGCATAAAAGCTGAGTTGATTAGGTGAGTGATCGGTTTTGAGATAATGTCACTTGCATATTTGAATAGTTCATTGCTCATGTAATCAGGTCCAAATACATGTCCATTTTTTCAGGGCTTTAAGTGCCTTCTCAACTTCTGCTCTTTTAATTCGTTTTAGTAATGGCCTGAGGTCTCCTGAGAACTGGTGAAAGGGCTCATCATCGTGGGCAATGAACTGTTCCTTGAACAATTCTTGAATCACCTCGGCATTGCCCCGGTCAGTCCCGATAAAGTGTCCTTCAGCATTGCGTACAGTGAGTGGTGGTGTGTAGTTAGTAACTCTCAGGGCTCGGGCTGTCCGAAACATTTTGGGGCAGTCATCCGTGGCAGTGATTTTATCTGCTAGGGAGTCTTTTTATCTTTTAAGTATTTGCTAATGTGGTGCAGAATGCACTCCCGGCATTGTTTGATGTGGTCTTTACTTTGGCCACTTTGATAGATGTGCAGCCATAGCGCTTTCTGCTCTGCGGACAGTTTTACTACTAGAGAGTCATCAGTATACCTAGTTCGGTTGTTTTTAAGAACACCTATTGTGCTGGTAGCTGATGATTCCATAGATTGTTTGAAAGCTGTATTTGTGGCAAATAGGCAATTGGAACTAAGGAATGCCACCAGTGTATCACCATTGCTGTTGTGTATGCCCTCTGCATACGATCCCATGCATAAGCCAAGTCCTGAACTTTTGTCCACAATTCCGACTTTCCCCAGCTGGGAGTTGAAATTTCACAGGTACCATTGCCATCTAGCTGCAATTGTAATGACGGAGCTCAGTTTTGCATAGAAGGAATCTAATACTGCTGGATTCTCTTTGTCTTTTTCGGTAGTTGGGTCATATGCATTGACAATGCGACACTTAGTGGTGGTGTGTTCTCGCGTAGGTATAGCCAGGTCGATGAATGCAATGTGATCACCAACGTATCCAAAACTAATGACATAGTCCAAGACCACCCTTGGTCCAATTACGAAGCCTAAACCCAGGTATGTGGTCTGTTTTCGCGCCATGAGTACTAGCTTATGGCCTGTCTGTAGTTGCTGCTCTGAGTGGTTAGCTACTTTAGTCTCTTGGATGCATGTAATATCGATGTTATAGTGTTCACTGTCCGCACCTAAAGTTTGCCTCTTTGATGTTGCACTCAGACAACATACATTCCACGTAGCTATGGTAAGCTCCTGAGAAGATCATGTCATCCGGGGATGTCGAGCACAGTTTCTTGTTTGAAGAAGGTTAGACATAATCAGAGTTGCCTTTGTATGCGGATGTCAGCCCACAATCCTTAATCTATGGTTATAACCCCTCAAAAGCGGAATTTCAGGGTTAAATATTTTATAATCGTCTCAAAATACTATGTTTTTGTTACGATTAACATAGCCAAATACAAAACAATTTTATTTTTGATAACAAATATATATAAATTTGTGTCACCAGCGCCTGTTCAATTTCTCTTCCAATTACAAAAAGAGAATTGAGTACCTTGTAACTTATACGTATCTTGACCGCCTCTCTAGGAGAACCATACACAGTATTTAAAGTTTAATTGAATTGAGTAGTGAATATCTGCAACACCGTCGAGCCAAACGAATGGACTACACTAAGACTACCTCCATCATTTGCATGATGATAATTAGTAAACCATCCATGTTTACAATCGGAATTCCACAAATAACCTCATGAACTACCCTAGATGGGACAAGAAATGGTGCCACCCTTTAGGAGATAGATAATCATTAGTAGATAAGTGGAACTGATCACTCCCTCGTTGCTAAGAAGAAGAGTACAGAGCTCACACATACCACCAGATTAAATAACTGAAAGTGAATGCTGCCTACCAGCTGACAGAGTATAGATTAAGGCATACCTAGAACTATGGGAATCATCCAGCAGTACATTTGTAGCAGAACTGAGTTCATATGCAATAGACTGGTTGCAGATGATATCTTATTATATCTATGTTATCTTAGATTAATATTATTAATTAAGAAGACATAGTATTACGGTCCAGATTGGAAAGTAACTCAAATAGTTGTGTATGCAAGATGAATAGCAGTATTCTACTGCGAAATCCAATAGCATCCAGTAGGTCATGTCTTTGGAGGAGGTGAGATGACTTACTTTTGGAGTAAATCATAAGATAAATATGACATGATGCCTTTTATGCGTTTTTCTGCAAAACATGAGTAAACTTTACTTTAGAACTGTAAACAAGATTTTTAGAATATCCAGAGCAGACTGAGCAGTCGTCCTTAAAGTTCGGTTGTTTTGCCACTAACACAAGACAATAAAGTAATATGGGAGTGCTTCTAGGCCGAATCAAACCATCAATGCAAACGCTATTTATGTAGTGGCAGTTACATGTGACATATTGACTTTTTTTTATCCTTTAACGTTACATGTATCTTTGCAAGTAAATGTAGGATACATAGTCATATGCTATTTGAATTTTTTAAGTGATACTGGTCCATGCTCCGTTAATTGCTTGCCTAGTGGATAGAATTGAATATATGTGCAATGGTGGACGGCTGGATGCAGCAATGTGGAAACTCTAAATGAATAATGCACACATCAGCTGGCAATGAGAACATACAGCTCAGGTGTCTATTCACTCTAGCATCCTACAGGCTTATCCATCAGTAGGCAATGGACAGGACATGGACATTGTAGCGTCCTGTAGAAATTAATAACATAATCAAAATTTGTATATCAACTATATATCACTCATACAATGGTATGCAACAACAACACATTCTGTAATGTTGTTAGTTAGCTGACAGATCGCATCAAATCAGAACCGGTTACCACCACTTTGTCTATGTGAGGCATCATCTCCATAGAAGAATAGCACAGAGTTTGATTGGTCAGAATGACGTCACGATCAATGAGCGTCGATCAAACTCTGTAGCAAAGAATTATATAGAATAGGTTTTGTAGTTAACATCGAAATGAAAGGGATCGTTGATTGGTTAGAACGACCAACATTTGTTAGATAGGAACTTCTAGGAAGGGATAAGCAGAAGTTGATTGATGGACTGATTGTCCGGGCCAATCAAGCTGTGCTTATAACGTACCTAGAAGAATCATTAAAACGGATTCAGCAAGAATCTCATTATCTAGATATGTATAGAACCTCAGAATCAGAGATGCTGAAGACTATAAGAGATACACTTTTAGTTATAGAAAGTTAATCAATCCACCATCTCGATTCACTGAACATATCGTTGATGTTCAGTTTTTGTAAGTAGCTATAGAATAGCAGTAGGAACTTACTTGTTTTGTACCAGTAGGTACTAGTCTGTTGTTTGAGCGATATTGCTCCAATATAAATTACCTTGTAAAATTCTGTACAGTTAGCTTTAATAAATACATCATCTTACGTTTATGTGAGACAATAGTTTGGTTTACTCTATCCAGTAGCAAGTAGCATTAGGAATCTGAGCACTGAGTCGGAAGCAACATCCGATCCTTGCCTGATCTTCTTAGTCAGAATAGGCCCAGCAGTCCTATAATAAATATCGTCATTATCATCTTCTCGACGAGGCGAACCAGATTGTCCTGAATCCTTCTCCGCCATCGGCTAGCCAGTTGTCGCAGCAACTGTTACATCATAAACTTGCTGGTAGCGAAGCGGGACCACCGAAGTAATCTTGAGTCAGAACCCGGAGATCCAAAATCTTCAATATGTTACTGTATGATGTGCTCTATTCAAAGTTAGTAAAACGTGTCACAAGACGAATGGCATCGCAAGCTCAGGTGCAGCATCGAATGCTATTTTCACAGTGAAAATGGCTTAGTAGTCTATAATCCTACACTCTTAGTCTGTAAGCAGCACAAGATGTGTGCTGCCAGTTAACCACGTTTCTGTTGTGGATTGGAACGAGTTGGTGAGATATGGTCAGGGTCAGCCTCCGATCGTGGTATCAGATAATGCTAGACATACAATGAGTCACGTTCTGGTGTACGCAGTGCTGGGAATAGCTTTGTAGTTACGAACAGCCACATCGGACTACCTCCCCATACTGACTGAGGAACTGGAAGAAGTTATTGGTTTGTTTGGCGTCTATCAAGTCCCTGATTCCAGTTCCCATTCACGCCATTTTAGACTGGTTTTATTTCAGTCTGTTATTGATAACTTCCCCAGCTTTTACACTGGTACCCATTTATACTCCTGGCTGGATAGAGGCAACGAGGAGTGAAGGAGATTGCCTATGTTTCCTGCGATCGTCAGTTGAGGAACTGTAGTCGAGCGAGTACTTTTACATTCTCCTGTGACCAACCAGGGCCTATTGAGGCCAATTTCAGCCAAAGACCTACCATGCTAAGCGGATAGCAGGTAAGAAGCACGTGACGATGACGTCACGACGACCATAACCTTTCCAACATGTGAGCATGCGCTATACGTGTCTAATAGTAGCGTATGTGCAGATTACGACAGGATTTATATTTAATGATATCTCAGCCAATTCTTAACCGATTTTGATTCTGTACAATGATTCGTGGTTCTCCACGAATCTTGGTCATGATCGTTCCAAGGATGAACGGAATCGGCCTCGTATTAGCAATTTCAGATACGGGCAAATATATATATATATATATATATTTATATATATATATATATATATATATATATATATATATATATATATATATATATATATATATATATATATATATATATATATATATATATATATATATATATATATATATATATATATATATATATATATTATAAGTAGCCATTCCTCATACTGCCTCAGCAGCATAAACCTGGCAAGCTATAGGACGTGCATGCGTAGTGCACGCTTTCACAGACTGGCATGGAGAATCTTAGCCAATTTTTGAAAAATACCTTCATATATATGGTCGCATAACACAGGCGAATGGGAAGATGTCCCCTTTCTAGCCGTAAACTAAATTTCAGTCTTTTCATGAGTTAGTCGAACTGTGAATTTTTCTTATTACTTTATCAAAGTGTTGTGAATTCGGCGAAGCCGAGAACACTATTATATATATATATATAACTTTATGTCACTAATGCCTCAACAAATCGCAGATGTTAGTACCGATCTCGAAATGTCTGACTCTTCCGACGAAGGGCAACTAACCCTAATCACAAATGTAGGTGGATCTGAGACGAAGGTGGGCCACTTTTTAGCTGAACGTATAGACATCAAGGTGGACTTAGTTGTCACATTGACTGAGACAATAAGCTCATCCGAGCATTTTGCAACCTGTAAAATAATTTTTTCATGGCTCAGCGATTCGGCATTACCCATTCATCGGCCGAAAATCATTGTGTGCATAGCCTTGTGCCTAATGAACTTACTATGAAGAGAGATGAACTCGGGGAAAATATTAGCCCTTCGGCCTCCACTTTCAGTACTCGGCATAAAATCGAATATATCTAGGAAACGAAAGCCAGCGCCTGCAACAGCACCAGTAATAGCCATTCCATATGTTTGGGCACTGCTCGCTCTTCCGGAATCTCATGTACTGATAAGCCTGGTAGCACTATCGCAGTTACAGCCATTATCTTCAGATGACCAAGAACACAAATTGTATCCAGCGATCTGGATGGCTCTGCAACTTCGCCACCAGCTACACCGATACCCGGTGAACCAATCATATAGCCCTCCATCGAACCCGAAGGATCTACTTCCACTGACTCACCATCGATGTCGACATCAGCACTAACTTCGGTCACCAAAAAGCCCAAACGAGGCATACTAGAGTAACTCAGTCCGCCATGTGTTCGAAAGAAAACCTCTCCGGTCTGTGTCTACAGTGTATACAGAAAATGAAAGCTGTGGTGTGCCGAAGTCCATTCATAATGGTGGCCATAGCTAAGGTCAATGCACATGACTTTACCATACGCGCTGTACCAAGACATTCTAGCAATGAAGGATTGAGCAAATGTTGGCCCCGACCAGCTATTACAGCACCAAAAGCATCCCTTCCATGTATCAGCCTCTCGTCTACATCGGTGGTGAGCATCGTCGGATCATTGGTAACATCAACACCTGCAGCAACTCAACTATTAGGCGTGTTTACGGCCAGATTCAGCCTCTTGCTCAATTTCTGTCTGTAGCTTTTTCACGGCCTGTGCCATTCTTTTTGAACTTGTATAATTATATTGTTTTCATTAAGCATTATACTATATTGTACAATGCATTCGCCGTTTAAAACAAAACACCAACAATAGTGCATTAAACATTAGATTTCTTCTATATCAACACTCCACACAGTTGCTTTAAAAGTGGCTAGTTATTTCAAAGCTCGCTTCCGGTGCCACAAGAATAGTGATATATCTGTAACACTCCAAACAGGGCCACCAAAGGAGCCAAAAGGCTATCAGCAACAGTCTCTCTTTGTGACTAACTCCAGCCCATCTTCGGCCACACTTCCCTCAGTATCTTCAGTGACACCATATAAGATAGGAACTTTCTACCAAATTAGGAAATCACTGCAAATTATTAATTATGTCGACCTTAACAGTGAACCGTGGGAATTTTCAAGTAAACCTAATGCAGGAATAAACATTAGATCCCAGGAATCCGGTTTGTAAGACTTGATTTCGGCACTTCGGCTCACGGCAAAAAACACGCTTAACAGACTAACACTCCTGTGGCTTAGCAGGGTCGAGTGGGCCCTCCGCGCCTTCCAGGTGTATACGTCATCAAAAGTTTGATACAGGTTTCTTCAGCTAAGCCTTAAATAGTTTCCAGTGCTTCTAAACACTTTTGTATTGTCCTGTCTTTGGTTTGTCTGGTTGTGATTGGTCTAGTGGACAAAGGCTGGGAGTCCCATTTTGGCTCCATCCTCTGTCGCTGGAGTAGCATCTGCATGCACAGTCTGTTTGTTGGGTTTGCTCCATTGTCGAGTCCTATGGGAGGCCAGAGTTTAACTTGGGCAAGCAGACGAAAAGCTGTTCTAAACCATAGGCTAGCATGCTAATTAGCCTCTGTAGGCAATAATTTCTAAGTTTCAAAAACATCAGTGTAGGCTCCTGTGAAAGATCACTAACTACCGCAGCATCAACCTAGCTTAATTAGTTTGAAGATTCGGCTTGACCAGAATCTGTGGAGACTGACCAGCCCTTTATCATAAAAGAGCATACACCATACACGTATAAATACATGCAATCACAGCCCAATGCACTACATTAGCCCCAACTATGAACTTATACTGATGGCGGCCCGTGCGAGGCATTTCCTCTCGCTTCAGTGAAAGCTTCTCTAAGGAGAAGGTTGTTTTATATCATATATATTAGGTTTATATTAAACTACAGGGAACCTTGGTAACCCTCTGTCTTAATATTTTCACTTAGATATTTTGAAGATAAGTCGTTCTCTGGTGAGATCGACTAGAGATAGTAACTCTTACATAAATGAGCATGTCAACGTCCGCTTAAACTGACTCAAACCAACATTGGGCTAAAACCAACAACTGAGATGGATTTACGTCTGATAGAGTAACCTATATTAGTGGACAACATGTATATACACCACACAGGATTAACAATCAGCATGGATGAAATCATGGCATGGAAGCGCGATGCATGCAGGAAAGCCTGTCCGGCCTCAATGGAACGATAAACGTTATCACTCCGCCGTTCCACGAGATAGGTTTTTGTATCCCTTGAAGTGTCTGACTCCTACCTCTATCGAACGGGAAACCCCAAGATCTAACCTGCAAATCCATCGGGCCGATTTGTACCCCATGTATGGACCAGACACAAATTAAAAGGAACAATGATACAATGCCATCCAGAATGGTTTCTCTGAAAACAACAGCAAGCCATTTTAGCAATACATTAAATCTAAAAAGCAGGACAATAATGGAATGGCACCACTAAAATCCAATGGCTCCCTCATATCAGCCATTACCGAAAAAGCAAATATATTTGTTAAACAATTCCACTCTGTCTTCTAGAGAGATCGAACACCTGTAGCTGACCTGTCATCTAGACACCACTATGACCAAATAGGGAAACTTACCATCGATGGAGCAGGTGTTGAGAAACTGCTTAGGAACTAAATAGTGCGAAGGTAATAGGCCCTGATAATATACCAAATCGAATTCCTAAAGAGTGTGCTTACCAACTCGCACCATGCCTCACTGTGATATTTCAAAAATCTATTGGCGCTGGAAAATTACTGTTATATTGGGCAAATGCCTCAATTACACGTGTGTTCAAAAAAGGGGATAAGCATCTGCTAGAAAAGTATCGCCCAGTATCATTAACAGCAGTACTGTGTAACACCTTGGAAAGATATTATCTGCCACCATTTGCTAAATCACTTTGAGGTCAATTCAATTCTTGTGAACTTAAACCATGGATTTAGATCTGGATTTTCTTGGGGTACACAGATACTTGTAACATTCAATGACTTTGCTAAATCTTATGACCAGAAAATACAAACGGATTTTGCAATATGGCATTTTTTGCTAAAGCATTTGATACTGTACCGCACATTAAACTCCTGGAAAAACTAAAATGCTATTGTATAACGGGAAATATCCAATTATCGCTTCAATCATTCTTAAACAAGATAGCATGCGCATTGTCATTGATGGTGAGCTGTCAGATGAGAGACATGTTGAATCCGGAGCACCACAGGGAACTGTACTAGGGCTAATATTATTCTCGTGCCATATAAACGATTTACCTCACTGTGTCCGATCACAGGTATGACTGTTTGCCAATGATTGCCTTTTATACAGACATATCAGATCACCACGGGAGCACATCACCCTCCAGGAAGACCTTGAACGACTCGAGAAGTCAGCTGAAATGTGGTTGAATGAGGTTTAATGCGAAGAAATGTCAGATCCATAGCACTCTGTATAAATCAACCCATCTATACCCGCTGGACAATCACATATTATAACAGGTTAACCAGTCGCTACTTAGGGATAACACTTTCAGAAGACTTGAAATGGAGATCACATGTCAACACTGTTGCAAAAAGGCCAGCTCAACACTCGGTTTCCTTCGCCGCAATCTGAAATTCTGTCCCCCTGCATGCGAAGAAACTGTGTATTATTCACTAGTTAGATCAGGCAGGGAATATGGCTCTGCAGTGTGGGAACCATGTCTCCAATCAGACATCGATAACCTAGAGCGCATACAAATTTAAGGACTGCAGTCTGCTTCATCTGCAACAATTATACCTCACGTGACTCAGGATACGTTGCCAGAATGATGCCTGATATTGATAGTCAATGTTTTTACTACAGAAACGCAGAAAGGAAATATGGCTTACACATTTTTCAATGTGACCGAGGGGCTAGTGCCCGCTCTTTCAACAGACCAATTTCTTACCCAATCCATGGAAAAAGACTGATTAAACGCAGAAACTTTGAAAACTTTGAAGCTAAAAAAACAGTAGACTACTTTGCACTAAACAACAGCCGGTGCTTCAAAACATATGAGAATAAAATGGATGTGTACAAGCATGTATTCTTTGCTCAGATTACCATAAATTGGAACTAGTTGCAGGATTCTGTTGTCTGTACATCATCAGTGGAGGACTTTCAATCTAGACTCCAGGCTACACACCCATAAACAGGACCCTCTCTCAGACGTGTTGACTCCATGCCAGAATGGGTTTCTGCATAGCTGCCTTGGGATACCAGCATGAAAGAGCTTGAAGAGCAGTCCGTCTATCCATATGATATCAAATGCCTTGGCTGCATCCATAAAGACTACAGCAAGTTGCTCTTTGTTGTCTGTATGCTCATTACTGGTTTTGGCCACTATCAGAGCTGCGTTGAGTACAGAGATCAGGTCTGTGAAGCCACTTTGTAGTTTTGGTTGATAAGCCTTCAATGTGTAGATGGACTGTTGTATTACTACTATCTCGAGTACTTTACCGATCAGTGAGTTAAACCGTATACCATGGTAGTTAGAAGCATTATTCTTTGCCTTGCCTTTTTTGACTACTCCTTAAATGACCCGGCTATGGCTAGCAGCTCGCTGATCATGTTGAAGATATTTGTTAGTACTGGTATTATACTGTTGCCGGCATATTTTAGGTGCTCCGACATGATTTCATTTTCGTCAGGGACCTTATTACGTTTGAGTCACTGTACAGCTTTGCCGACCTTTTCTTCTATGAAGGGTTCCATGTCTCCTGTTAATGATTCTGACAGTATTTCAAGATACACGACTTTGGCTTCATTATCAGTCTTGTGCTCTTCATCGAACGAAAGGGAGCTGCTTGGGTGTTGTTAGTTTCTCAAAGTAGATGGCCCATCCTTCCAGAATGTCTTTGTCTGCTCTTAGCTTGTCTGTGCAATTATCAGTTCATAGTGACATTTTAGACAGTTTTCCTCTGGTTCTTGACAAGTTTAAAGAAGATATTTTTGTCACCGGAGTGTGAGGCTTGGATGTCGCTGTACAGAGTCATCCTTCTTTCATATTCTGTTTTCCTCTGGTCATGATGCACAAATTTCTTAATAGCCTTTATTTCCTTCTTTTGTGGATTCTCTGGATCTTTCCTGCAGTTCTTCCATTCCAAGAACTTTTGCTTACAGGTCTTTCATTTTGCGAGGATATCTGGTTGTAGTGTTTTGAGTTCTTATGTGTTTTCTTTGGTATGTGCTATGTTGTGGCAGTCGAGAGAGCTATTATCGTGTCTGCAATTAAGATTTCCAGTGATGTCATTGATCTTATCTTGTCTTTTCCTATGTCTTTCATTCTCTCAGTGATACAATCAGCATAACCATAGAGATTGCCTTCCTGCCATTTGAGTCACAGGATATTAACTACATTTTGGGATTCAGATCGTGGTATATCTGAGGAGAGTATGCCTACTACTGGTTTATAGTCAGACCCACTACAGGATTTAATGTTGACGTCAACGTCTTCTGACACCACAATTACATTGCTCAAGCAGCACTTCCCTCTAGATATGATGCAATCAATAATCGAGAGCTTCTGCATGTTTTGCCTGTTGTCTTCTTCATTAGGGAATCTTGTCAGCTTCTCTGGGTATTGATTACACAAGGAGATGTTGTTCGATTCTAGGAATCTGCATAGTATCTTGTCATACTCTGTTGGGTGTTCTCTATGTAGTGATCTGTATAGGTCTCCCATTAGGATGGTGTCTTCTCTTCCATATTTTTGGATGATTTCCTTAATTTCAGCAAGAACCTCTTCATATGAAACTCGATTCAACCCCTTGCCTGATGATGGCATCTATACGTTGATGAGGTACAATATGCAATAATTGCATTCAAGCAAGGCATCTGCGATTCTATTGGATCCCTCCTGTAGATGGTGGACTTTTCTGTCTAGACCTTTGTTCAAAAACAGGACTACACCACGCTGTCCCCCCCCCCCCCCCTTAGACATTGAGCGATGTTCAGGTTGTCTTGGTCACAATAGTTGGCATGGAAGTAGGTTTCATTGGATACTTCTTTAAGTTTATATTCATCACATGTGTGAGCCCAGTCCTCCTGAATTCCGATAATATCATACTTTGTGATTAGTTTTTGTAGGCATAATAGGTTTAATGAGAGGCCATGGATATTATAGGCTGCCAACCTGATGGCTTTGGCTCGTGTAGTCTTGGGCAGGATGGTGGGTAACGCATCATGGTTGGATATGATGGATGGTTGCCTGCTATCAATATGGGTGGCTGGATTTGCTGTAGCTGATGAAATGGTGCCATCCCTTTGGATTTTGTTTGCTGTTCTCCACCGATGCTTCTTTCTCTGTCGCTCTTCTAAAAAAGACTGGTCCGAAGTGTCACCATACTGCTGGTTCTGCCCTTTGCTGATCCCCGGAGGTTTGGATGCAGCCATTCTTACATGGTTGCCTTTGGGTGCCTCCATAGGAGTATTTGTTGTTGCATTGCAGGTAGGATTGTTAACATGCTTAATTGGTTATCGTGGGCTGACTGGGCTGTCTGGAACATGGTTGGTTGTTGGTGCGAAGTTGACTTGACCATTCGGTGATATCAGCGATCTATGATATGGTGCAACAGAGCTGTTTGTGGCATTGACTGTACGCTGAGATGGAGTTTTGATGTTATATCCTTCTGAGCCGGTATTAGAGTGTGGTATGGTATATCTCTGTATGTCTTGAACCATTTGGCTAATACTGTGCATTTTAGCTTCCATTTCTTTCAAATGTTTGGCTATATCCACATTTTGGGCATTTGCCCTTCTCTGAGTATGATTCAGTTTCTCATTCATGGTTTCTAGTTCATGGCCTGTCCGACGGTAAATTGTAGGAGTATGTCTGTGCTAAAGGATAACTTGGTGGACCATATAGCCATGGTGGTATCACTGAGGATTGTGGTTGTATAGTCTGGTCTGTCCACAGCGATTGCGGTGCTCATATGGGTGGAAATGTGTTGATATGGCTATGTCTGCATATGGACATGAGCTGTTGGAACTAGTGCGTTCTACATATACAGAGGTAGGTATGTGTAGTAATTAGGCGGTGTCGGATATGCTGTATAGTTATTTGCTGGTGCTGATGGTGGAGGTACCTGTGGTGGTACAGAAGGTGGAGTGGTCGTAATGGATTCTGTCAGCTGGATAGGGTTGGGCATATCTACACCTTCTGGAGAAGCGGTGGCTGCAACATTGTCATTTGCTGTGTTTGGCTGACAGGCTGCTACCTTTATTCGCATTAGCCGTATGCCATCTTTAAGAAGTTGGTTATCTTTTTCCAGCTTCAGGCATAGTGTTGTAAGAGTATTGAATCTGCCCGGTAGATTCTCCAGCTCCTTTTCTTTATCATCAAGCTTCCGTTGCCAAGCAGATAGCTTGCTTTTCTCCGCCTTAAACACGGTAACCTATGAGAGGAGTAATATACAGGGCATGAAGAAGAAGAATAAATAATTTTCCGATGCGAAATAATTCCGGATGCTGCGAATGTAATTGACACTTACGTTATTCATGCAACAGATAACACATTTTTAACATGAATGTTAGGTACAGAGCTTGAACAAGCTAATTCTCCTCTTAGCCTGTCTCATTTATTTATGTCACCAGTTTTCGTATGTATCGTCCTGTAAGGTGTTTTTGAGGGTCATGTGATTTCAAGGGTACGTACTTTTGACGTCAACAAATCATGTGTCATTAAATAGGTACAGTATTTTTACACCACAAGTGTAAATTTTAAAAAGATGCGCGTATTACAAGTGATTATTTGGTCACAAATTGGTGGATCTCGGTCCATAATGACGATAAGGGTCTGGCATCTTACCGCACTCCAGCGCCGATGTCGTCGCTGGTGCTCTAGATTATCGTCGGCGCTGAGGCGACTGTATAATAGCATTTCAGCATATTGTAAACGGCGCTGAGGCGACTATAATAGCATTGTGGCCTATTGTAAACGGCTGTAGGAGCGATATCAGACGCTCTGAGTGTTGGCTGGCACTGAGCGTTACACTAGACACATACTAGAGCATTAACCCTTGAACACTAGCCGACAAAGAATGGTACTTTTCGATTTTTTAAATCATTTATGACTATATTTCTCGTAATAAATGCATTGCATAAGTAGCATGATTCAAACTGCTTATATTGAAACAACGTCTGCTAGTATATATCTATTTACAGTGGCCACAGAACCACAGTTTCTTCTTTGGTGCTCTTTTAAGACCCGCGCATGGTAAATGTAGCCATCGCAAACAACAGTCGCAAGCGATGGATATTGTCCCTTCTTGAATTTGAATACAACAAATCTCACAAACCCAAATTGCCGTTTGTCTTTTAATAGCGATCGTCGTTGTTACAACACTCCAGGCATCATCGTTGAACACATCACGGACAATATCTAAATTAATGTTGGAATCCAACACACACAGTGATATACATTCCGGACGAGTTTCGACGACCTCCGTTAAAATGACGCCTGATAGTGCTCTCTTTGTATCCTCTTGGCCTACCAACCATGATAGTATCTTTCGGGTTTTTTCTAGTACAGGCAGATCGTGAAATGCTTTTGGTTGGTTACGTTTACGCGATTTGCGTGGCTTTGGTTGCTCAGATGCATCTGTGAGTGGGCGTTTTAGCGTCTTCTCTGATGCTGTAGTCTTAGTCGCACGTGGAGCTGCTGTGTTAGAATTATGACACACTAAAGCATCATAATGCCCACTACGGTCGAACAATACTGGGAAGATAGAGACAGAATCGCCGGATCGTGGTTGTATGGCCTGGTGTTCTTCAGAAGTTCTAGTAGTATACACAACCATAATACATATATTTAATACATTGCTGATGGCGGTGAGTGCTAGTTCTCCTACAGATGTACCAGGGGTTCGCAGCTCATCGAGCTCCACTTCTGACGCATCTAGACTATCTCTATTCGCTAAGCACCACTCATATGTCTGCTCTCGTAGTGGCAAATGTTCATTTTCTTCTTTATCGGTAACTGAAACACATACAGCCCTGAACAAACAATTTCCGTCACCAAGTACACGCTGTCGATAATATTCAACTCCTAATATATGATATGATTCAGGTTGAACTGAAATCGGCATAGGAATTGTATCTGGTGCAATTGCATTTTGTGCCATAGCCATATGCGTCGGCATTCCGTTTATAAGTACAGTTACCGCCGAAGATGTTGACGTTGCTGGTACTACTGTATCGATGTACTTCACATCGGTTATCAACTTGCCATTCACATTTAACACCAGAGATGGAATGTGTTTTTGTTGGCGTTTGAATGTGTTTTGATTTTAAACACTGTTTTTTATTTCTGTGACCAACAAAAGCGAAAACATGATTGGTTGGTCCCATTTCATTCAACCAATAGATATCGCATGCCTTGTCACGGTGTAGCTGTTCTGCAGCTTGTGTATTGATATGCCCGGCTAAGTCAGTCACGAGTGTTGACCTTCGTAAATATTCCTTTTCCTCTTTACAGTTTTCTTAATGAAACCAGTCAAACAAGATGTACTTCTCTGACGACCCTGTGACTGGATGTATGTTGCTGTCAGTTATTTCTTTAGGTCGATCAAGCAGGAAAGGCATGCGCACGCTCATGTCACCACTTTTTGCCGCCACAATATTGGCTTCAGTCACTTCGGCAACGCGCCCATCATTTGGATGGAATAGACCGGGTACTATTTTGTTTCGGACTGGCCACTGTATTAGCAATATCTATAATGTTTACAGTTGGGACATGTTGCATCGAACGGAAGATATCTACGTAATCACGCGGAGACTCAGATCGCAAAAGAAACTTAACTGCGTATGTCACATTGTGTGGGCAAGTTGAGGATAGCCAACCACCTGAATGACCATAGAGTGACCCATAGGCATAGTTAAATTCTGATTTGCTCAGGGACTTGCTTCGCAGACCACACAACATGTCAAGTTTGCTTTTCCCAAAGAATGCTTCCGGATATTGTCAAATTTACAGCGTCCTGCTAAATAAACATCGCCATTCACAGCGGCATTCATTTGTTGCTATTAATGACCGCACGCTTCTGTATTTATCGGTAAGTGCAGGGAGGGGTGGGGGGATTACATAAACATCACTAATCATTTGTTAGTTTACTTGTGCGATTGCGCTTGAGATCACCAGCGAGTATACATCCTAAGACAACACTTGTGATCATAGTGAAGATTTTCGATCTTCGGGTCTAATTTAGTAAATATATCTACTACACTTCTGATAAGAATATGATGTACCGGTTGCTGCGACAACCTCTTATCAAAGATGCAGTAGTACGATTATCTGCTCGCCTCGTCTAAGGTAATGGTGACGATATTTATACTCGATAATCTGGGCCTGATCTGACTCGGGTAAAATATGGTGGCTCGAGACGATGGTTTTCCGTCGCTTCCAGACTGGACAATACACAACCCAAACTCTTGCTTCGAGAATATCGAAGTGATAATTTATTCTCTTAAGTTTGACTGTCTAATATGGCTACGGATATGTGTGACTTATGCTGTCACGATAGAAAACAAACTGTTAAATAAAACTCTAAGTAAATATGAGTGGCTTATACTACCACCAATCTCTATCAATCATGGGTGGCTTATACTACCACCAGATACTTTGAGTAACTTTTACTGTCACTCGCGTCTATAGAAATAACTGATTTTCATACAATACGAATACTGGTCATTCTATCATTACAAAGTTGCGTTTCACGATTCTCTAAATCATTTTCGTCAAAAACCGTTCTTGGCTACTTAAAACCATTCACCAAAAGCTTATTTGAATTTCGAAAAATTCAGTTCCACAGAACTATACGGACTCGAGGCTAGGTTTACCTAAGCGCAATAATTTTCGGAACCATGATTTTTCTAAAAAGTTAAAGTCCACTTTTTATACTTCTCTAGAGCCCTCTACCATGTTCGTTTGGGTTCCTCTTTCCAGAGTTTGATTCGATGCTCATTGATTGTGACGTCATCCTGACTAATCAAACTCCGATTTTCTCTCTTAGGAAAAGAACACCGAACAAGTTAAAGCGGTCTAATTGACTCATGAGTGTGGAATTCTATCCGATAACCTCCCACAAACTTGACAGTGATGGACATTGCTTCGACAATCATTGCTAATCGTTTCTTAATATCTTATTCTGACTAACGTCTTCTGTCCACTTTTCGTCTGGTTTTCTAATCTACTTGGCGCCAGACGCTATCATGCCCACGTCCAGCCCCTTGCTTATTAGGCCTACGCCTGCATTTCAGAAGGGTGCCATGACGTAGTGACCATGTGGTACATCTGATTCACCAACATCTGGTGTCGTATCTGGTGTCGTGGGTCGCCTCTATAGAAATATAGAAACCCGGTCACCTTATTACGGTCCTTATGGTAAGTCGGTCGTCGCCACGTTTACTACGTCATTCTATGAGTCATTCAGTGTGTGCTACGTACACTCTGTGCGTAGCATTCTACCGACGCTCTTGCTTGAATATTTAGAAAACTATTGGTCATAACTTCTGCTGAATACTATAAAAGGTTATGCCGCGCCTGCAGCAACAGCTTTCATCTTTCAACCACCGATAGATTCCATCAGCTCACTGCCCTAAGTCTTAGTCTATTCTATTCCAATTTCATATTCCCATTTCACTTATTGTATCAGCTATATTTTCGTGTCAGTTTTGCATCGACTTGATGCACACACTAGATCGCGCTAATACATTTTCGCTCATTGTGTTATCCGTTCCCTAGCTCGTCTGGTATTCAAAAATATAGTCATATTCTTCGCTGGGGGTCTTGGACTGCAAATATAAGATGTCCCCGGGGTCATGACCCCCCAGAAGACAATCCCATATCTACAATAGGTTAAGGTCTTCAGCATATTGATGATAGTAAAATGAGTTTTAAAGTATACGTTCAATTAATATTCAGCAATTAATTGTTGTTGAAAATACTTCAATTAAATGTTGCTGAAAAATTGAAGTATTTTCAGCAACATTTAATTGCTGAATATTAATTGAATGTATTTTTCGAGTTAGCTGAATATTTTGAAACTAATTTGACTGGGAGTAAAGTTTGTCCGTATTGGGATATTCAGCTATAAAGTTGAATATTTCGAAACTAATTTAATTTCTTAGTATCCAGCGTAAATAGTAAAACAGTATTAAATCGTATATATATAATATAATTATTCAGGATTTGAAGTATTTTCATCAACATTTAATTGCTGAATATTAATTGAATGTATTTTTCGGGTTAGCTGAATATTTTGAAACTAGTTTGACTGGGAGTAAAGTTTGTCCGTGTTGGGATATTCAGCTATAAAGTTGAATATTTTGAAACTAATTTAATTTCTTAGTATCCAGCGTAAATAGTAAAACATAGTATTAAATCGTATATATACACCTGTGCAAAAGTTAAGCACCAGCAAAAACAATAGAACGTAGAAACATGATGGTACAACTAGGCTGCCATACTTTTTGTCCCCGCATTAGCTGACATAATTCCAAGTACGAAATGCACATGCATGCATGACTTCACGCCGCTTGATGTCCGTGCGTGGCGGGAAACAGCACACGTGTTCAGTTATGTAAAAGTCCAGTTTGAGGTGTAGAACATTACATACAGATTTAGGCGACAAGATTAGGAATTTTGTGTTCATGACCATGGTTTATTTGTACAGAGAGAATTATCTCTTGATTGTGAACCGCTATGGCAAGACGAAGGTTAAGTGATCGTGTGAAATGGCAAATCATAGGCATGCATACCACTGGTATGTCATGCAGAGAGATTGGCAGACAGCTGAACATTAACCATACTGTAATCAGTCGTTTGATTGCAAAACATGGGCAAACTAACGAGGTGAAGGACAGGCCTAGATCTGGAAGACCGAAGAAGACTACTGCCCGTGATGATCGAGCCCTAGTACGCCTTGTTAGGAGATCTCCATTCACCAACAGCAGAGTCCTCAGCCAGCAATTGGAAACGCGCAATAGAGTGTCAATATCTACCGTCAAAAGGAGACTGTATGCTGCTGGCATGAAAGCTAGGAGACCTGTCAGACGTCCTCTCCTCACTGCACACCACAAAGAGGAGCGTCTGAGGTGGTGCAACGAAAGAAGACACTGGAACATGAGATCCTGGAGACGGGTACACTGGTCCGATGAAAGTCGGTTCCTGCTTCATGCCACAGATGGTCGAACTCGTGTATGGAGGTCCAGACACACGGCGTACGACCAACGTAACATCATGGAAGAAGTTCCATTTGGTGGAGGTTCCGTTATGATATGGGGGTGCATCTCATTTGATTGTAAGCTGGATCTGTTGACTGTACCTGGAACACTAAATGGACAAAGATATCAAGATTCCATACTGGATAGAGTTGTGGTCCCTCATTTTGTAAATCATGCACCTGGAACCCACCCTATATTCATGGATGACAACGCCCGACCACATCGTGCTAGAGCTGTGCATGAATACCTCCGCCAGAATGCCATCGAAACCCTACCATGGCCAGCAAGGAGCCCTGACATGAACCCTATTGAGCATATCTGGGACATTCTGGGAAACATGGTGAGAAGGAGGGATCCTCCTGTGCAGAACCTACAGGAATTAACAGACGCACTCCATCTTGAATGGCAACGAATACCACAATGGCGACCGTCATCCAGGCACAAGGTGGATATACCCGGTATTAATAATGACAGTCTCAAACTCGTGCACAGATGTTAAACTTCGTTTTCAGACACCATTAATGACAATCTAGCTACGTGTGTCAACTGTAGGGCAATAGTTGTCAGTTGTGTCAACGTAACCATATTCAGGCCTCGTTTTCAAGTTCAAACAAAAACATACAGTGTTTCCCCACCATCATAATCAGCATTCCTCTAGTTGCATTATTACCTCTTGCACTAAGATGGATGGGTACATAAATGTGTATGCTATTGCTTTCTTCATAGCACATGAATATACCCTCGCATGTGCGTAAAAATAGGGTGGTGCTTAACTGTTGCAAAGGTGTATAATATAATTATTCAGGATTTGAAGTATTTTCAGCAACATTTAAGTGCTTGGGCTTCAGATGGCTGAAAATTTATTTGAAAGTTTCAAAACTTACAATTAAGTGTTGCTGAAAAATTGAAGTATTTTCAGCAACATTTAATTGCTGAATATTAATTGAATGTATTTTTCGAGTTAGCTGAATATTTTGAAACTAAGCGGAGTAAAGACATGCAATCCTTAGTCTGTCATGAATTAAGCACCCACACTTTGTCCGTATTGGGATATTCAGCTATAAAGTTGAATATTTTGAAACTAATTTGACTGGGAGAACATGAATGGGGTTTGCATGTTAATTATCAATATCCTACCGACTACAATCTGTGCGTAAATAGTAAAAAATAGTATTAAATCGTGTATTGGCTGAAAATTTTTTGAAAGTTTTGAAACTAATTTTACTGTATCTGTATCTGTACTGATACTAGGCAAAATCCTAAAGGACATCACGCCTAGGTGCAGGCCTCGTAAACATGGCTGGGTTTCACAGTCCACACGACTGGAAATGTTTATTAAGTGCAGGCGATCTCGTGAGAACACGCATGGGGTTTGCATGTTAATTATCAATATCCTACCGACTACAATCTGTGCGTAAATAGTAAAAAATAGTATTAAATCGTATATTGGCTGGGTTGAAAATTATTTGAAAGTATTAAGCGCAGGCGATCTCGCGAGAACACGAATGGGGTTTGCATGTTAATTATCAATATCCTACCGACTACAATCTGGGAGCCGAGCCCACCCGAGTTTGGAGCCGAGTACTCGACTGCAATACTATATCCCCCGACCCCTATTACCTGGCTCCGCACCGCCGATGCGCCAGCGCCGACGTACAAAATCACGTCGGCGGTGGAGCGCGGTAAGATATCAGACGTTGTTGATAATGACCGCGGTAGGGACGAAAATGACCACTATAGTATTCCTATGGTATTCCTAATAAGCCTAACAATAACTGCTATCGGCTACGAATATTCTATATGCGTATATAAGTTACAATATATATTAAATATATTATATGTTTCCTACTACGAGTTCCTATCTAATTTAACTTATACAATTTTTGTGGGGTTTTTTCAGGTACCATCGTGTAGACTGTGGCTAAAGAAGGAAACGAAAATTCCGGAAGTAGCAATTTAAAAAGTGAACACTGTACGTCTGCTAGATGATGCTAGAGTGCGCAAAGATATTTAGAAGAAGTTTAGTGCTACAAAAAGCTGTATTGAAACTGTTTTGTAAATACCTAACTTATGCAGAACGGCTTAACATTAAAATGCATATTTCAAATTTAAATGTGCATAATGACACGCGAAATGCCTGAAAATAAAATTAAGTAAGAAGTGAGATTTCATTATGTATAAATTAATAATACGTTTAGTTGTGAATTTGATTTCCTTCTTTTCATCATATTTAGCTACGCAATTGAAGCCGCTAAAAGTATAAGATTTTAACAATTTTAATTTGCGTATGATACGCTGAATTTTGAAATTATCAATTAGCAAATAAATAAAATTGAAAAATTTCGCAAGTTTGATTATTTTCACTACAAATGAGTTTCTCAAGAGGTACGGAAATCTTTGAAACAAGAATGTCTAATACGCAAAGAAATTTGTGAAAAATTTGAGAAAATTTTGAGTCTGTAAGGGTCAAAGGTGTATTACAGACTGATCTGCTACCTGAATCTGATACACGCAAAGAGATTTGTGAAAAATTTGAGATAATTTTGAGTCTAGTAAGTTTGCGTCTGTAATGGTCAAAAGTTTATTACAGACTGATCTGCTACTTGAGTCTGATAGACAACACGCAAATCCATGTGCATTCTGATTCGTTGCAATCGTTACTGATAGTTCATTGGACAGAGGAATCATCATTGTGTTTTATTATATGTCTAGTCTTAGATGTGTATTCAGGCAGACATAGGCTACCATTTTAATGGTTTCCTGCAATTAGCGTACATGTTATGCAAGCAGGGGGGACTGGGTGGGCGAGATAACAATGCATACACTCCTACAAATCCCGCTGTGATTTTAACAAAATTGCTAAAGTTGTACAATTTCTTCATACAAATAAATCCCTAAACCAATTAACGCTGACAGCAACTACTTTCAGCATGAGATTGGAGCTAACTTTTATGCATAAGTATGCAGTACTTTCCGCGAAGGATTGAAATACACAATGATGAATATCTTGAAACATATTTCACTGGAACATATAGCTGTCAGTCTGCCAGTCCTAGTCAAATTTTGTTCAAAATATTCGCCACATATTACCTGTTAAATAAATGGTTGTTTTTTATCCTAAATTTTGACACATGAAAACACGTTACACCTACACCAAATATTTCTTATGCATGGGTTTATTGAAATAATAGTGCCCATATATATAAAGACAGATAAAAATTGCCGATGACAGTCAGATTAGTTTTAAAATAATCAACAATTTTTAATACATCAATATGAATCATAAATAAGATTACATTTCTGATCATCGAAAACATGTTACACGGCTCGTTGCGGCGTCATACAGCAAGAACACTATATAGCAAGACAGATATAGGCCTACTGGAAAACCATTGAACATAAAAACTCTCCTCTGCACAAAATTGGATTAAATTTTGTGGACAATTGAGGAAATAGGACTAACATTCAAATCCCAACAACATTTCATTCAGGGAAGATTAATTTATTTTATTGTGATGACGATTGTTGTAACTACCACGAGAATATGGAACACCATGATAGATGATTTTATTTATAGTGTTTTAACCAGGTTTTGTGGCAAACCGAAAGCCCATAGTAAACCTATGGGAGGGGTTAGAATCAAGATATAGCCCAAATGCAGATTCCATCCTCAACAAGCGAAGTGAATTAGAGGTAATTATTGAGAAATATAATCCAGATGTTATTCGTGTTATGGAGACATTGCCTAAGAATGTGAAAGACCCTATCTCATCGTCAGAGTTAAACATTGATGGCTATAACATGTTTACCAATATTGAATCTTATGGCAAAAGGGGAATATGTATATGGTCAGGGTACCTGGTTCTAACAGGGTTCTATTTCTAACAAATTAGCGTTCACAAATGTGATAGCTAAATGAGATGGTATACACGCTTTAGCAAGCATGGCGAACTATCCTTGACATTTCTGAAGGCTAACTATTATTAGTAAAATATATAAATCACATGATATTGCTCGCTCTCCTGGTTTTGGAGGTGAGGGTGGTGCGTTCACAAATGTGATAGCTAAATGAGATGATATACATGCTTTAGCAAGCATGGCGAATTATCCGAGATGTTTCTGAAGGCTAACTATTATTAGTAAAGTATATAAATCATGTGATATTGCTCGCTCTCCTGGTTTTGGAGGCGAGGGTGGTGCGTTCACAAATGTGATAGCTAAATGAGCTGGTATACATGCTTTAGTGACCGTTAATCCTGTTGCAACTAAATTTGGCTAAACATGGTTGCCTATACGCTTTGGAAGCAGCATGATTATAATGACTCCATAATACATTAACTGAGAGCACCATGCTGTTAATTACAAGGAAATCTTTGAGATAAACTCATTAATATAATTTTTTTAATTTTCAGCCTGGCAGTACATTTACACAAAGTGATGTATGAGATGTGCATTTTGAGGTGATAATGATTTAGAGACATATCTAGGGCAGGACATATGGCAGAATCCTGAATTATGCTTATGGTATCTTAAAGCATTTTTCATGATGTCTCAAATACAGGGCCATACAGGAGAGAAGTCGTCATACTGCTGCACAATGTGTGAAAAAACATTTGCAAATAAATCAGATTTAGATCCTCATATGCGGATTCATACAGGAGAGAGGCCTTATGCTTGTACTCAATGTAATAAGTCATTTATGCAGCCGAGTCATTTAGATCAACATATGAGAAGGCATACAGGAGAAAAGCCTTACTCCTGCATGCAATGTGATACAACATTTACACAACTAAGTCATCTGCAGCAACATATGAGGCGACATACGGGAGAAAAGCCTTACGCGTGCATAGCATGTGATAAGAGATTTACACAACTAAGTCATTTGCAGCAACATATGCGGATACATACAGGAGAGAAGCCATATTGCTGTGGTCAGTGTGGTAAGACATTTAGGCAGTACAATAATTTAATGGTGCACATGTTGACTCATATAGAGAATAAACCATACGCTTGCAATGTATGCAGTAGGACTTTTGCAACATCCAGTCGCTTACAGGTGCATTTGAGGACTCATACAGGAGAGACACTGTATGCATGCGCTGAATGTGGGAAGTCATTTGCACGAATCCATTCTTTGCATTTGCACGTGGAGACCCATAGTGAAGATGCACCTTGCATGTGCAGTGAGTGTGGCAAGACATTTCAACGACACAGTTATTTAACAATTCATTTAAGAAATCATAGAGAAGGCACTTAAATATTTGAGTTGAAATGTAGTACGAGAGGTGTTCAGTTTATTTTGTCACAAATTTCAAATAAGTATTTAATCAACAATAATTTATCACAAAATAATTTCATTGCAGAAGATGTTCAATTTGAGACCCATGAGCATGATATGTCAGTCTACAGCGCTTAGGCCAAGAAGAATGGGCTTTATTGATCACAGTTTGACTTAGTGCCTTCCATTCGGTTTTGAGAGCACGTTTTATACTGTTAAGACTTGTAACTTTCCGCTTCTGTAGACGCCGCTTGACAATCCCCCAGATACTAAAGTCCATAGGGGCAGCATCCGGCGACTTCGGCATCCATTCTTCAGGGCTAATGAATTTAACATTGTTCTGCTTTAAGTATGTTAAGCTCTTTCATACAGTATGAGAGGAGGCACTATCTTGGTGAAAAACCATGTCCTTCTGTTGGTTCCCTGGGAATAATTTGGGAACACCATGTTTCAAAACGGGTCTCAAAACATGTTTGATGTAATAATTAGCATTGATTTTCACATTCCGATCAATGAATTTAAGACTGGTCTTTCCGTAATGACTAACGCCTGCCCATACCATGAAACCAGGCGCGAAACTGCCACGTTTAACAAACTTCAACTTATCCATATCAATTTGTCCTTTCCTAACATAACAGACTCGCCGTTTTCCATAGCTTCCACCTAGATAAAACATAGCCTCATCTGTGGTGACAAAGTTTTTCCACTTCCCCGCACACAGGTTCAGGTACAGCCTCCAGCTTCTCTTCCTCCTCTTTTCAACCTGCCCTAGGGATAGCAAACATTTTTTTCTCAGTTTTGCCTTGATAACACTGTTTATGGTGTTATTTACGGATCCCAAACTAATTCCTAATAGATTGCTCATCTCACGTTGCGTCGGTGGGTTAATTCTTGCTATCATTTTCTTCACTTTGTCTATCACTTGTTTTGATACTACAGTTCGTCTTCTTCTGATTGTCAACGTAGCAGATTTTCCATGTGTTAGATTCGTCAATTGTCATTCTTTTCCGATGTTATTCTTTACGCGATAAATGGTCCTCACACTGACACTAATATTTTCTTTCAAAAGTTCATTTTTGATCAGTGACGGCGTCATTCCCCTCCTCAAAAGATGGAGAATTATACCCGCCGCTCTCTCGCTTATTTTATGTCTTGGCATGTTGAAAACTTTTAACAAACTAAACTAGCATGTCGGTAAGCTCGTGGGCTTTGTAAAAATGTATTGTGAGTGAGACAATTGACCAAAAGTGTGCAGCAAGAAATCGTGCAATCTTGTGACAAAATAAACTGAACACCTCTCGTATTTGGACCATTCAGCTCCTATTTTACCAAAAATGGTAAAAATATTTCAGAGCAAAAGTTAAGAAATCTTATAAACATATTGTTCCTAAAAATCATCTCAATTCATAGATATTTTACCCAGCCCACCATTATATGTTATATATGCATATATATGTATTCTATATAAACAAGGTATTCTGATTTTTCTTTGGTATCGAAATTGGATTCTTCTGTTTACCTAACAGTGAGTGTTGAAGATGGGTTAGGGTGCTAGTTCCAATTGGTGGCTCAGACATGTAGGCAGCCAGTCAGTCTAAGACATCTATGTTGTATGAACATTTGTCCAAATCATATCCTATCTAGATTTGAGCAAATGTTGCAATATCCATTTCGAAACTATAGCAGAAACACATGTAAATATGACTTCAGTAACTGTTCCGAAATCTTCCATGCGAGTCTAGTAACAGCTTGAACAGGACCCTCTCAAGACATCCGGTATGAGAGGGTAGACTTGGTAGACAATTTTCTCCATTGTGAACTAACCTGTAGAATAATACATAGCAAGGCACAATTTGAAAGCTGTCTCAGACAGCGAGGCCTGACTTAGCGCGCTAGTTAACCAACCCACAAAACAGTGCTAACTGAGGCTCTGGTAGATCTCCTTAGTTTTATACCTGGGGAAGAGCGCTAAGTGGGTTTTGTTGTTTGAAATTTTGTTCGATACTCAGAATCTTTAAGCTAAAGTGGTTTAAGATTTTCAGAGACTTGAATGGATGCCTATTAACTATGTTTGTTCACATGTAGATGTTTTAATCATATGGAAAATGGCAACATTTATTCTAATTCCCTACATATATGGTGGAAAGCTAAATTGTTTGTTTTCCCACCTGCTAGCTTTACTGAGAACAAGAATAATTCTTACCCTAGATTGACATAATACTGTGCTCATTCTACATGTATGTTTTGCTTGGCTGTGTGGAGACCACACAATATGTCATATAAGCTTGAATTCTGAATGAATTTCTTATCACCCTGAGGGGGTTTCATAATGTATAAATAATAATTAATCTTTGAATGCTGAAATACCACAATTCTAATGGATGAATCCATCTGTCACTCAAGTATATGACGTCATAATCAATTATGTTACATGTAGGCTGATGTCATAAAGTAGGTAATGAATGACCGCTGTTACCCAGTCAAATTACTTTCAAAATATTCAACATCTTACTTATATACATATAGTTATCTTGTTATAGGGATTTGGGGAATTCAAGATTCAATTAATCCAAGCATTGGCAGAGCTTAGCTAGAAATGGACAGGGCATAGCTAAAAGTGGATTCATCCATTGAAATATGGCATGATGCAGCACACCAATGTTGAGTAGTTTGAAATTATTTTGACTGGAGGGTGGTGGTGTCCTAGGCTATTATTTTCAGCAGAATATTTCTAGCATGGCGACAGGTTTATATTTCTCTAATATCTGTTAATATCCATGTATTAAAATTATCATGCAGCATTAAATTAACAGAAACACTGTAATATAATGTTGTCAGATTTGGAAATATAGACTTTATTAAGGCTTTTGTTATATACAGTGATTATGCGCAACCAGGAGCTTATATTAACATGTACAAGTTGTATGTATACACATAATAATCATGTGCAATGTGGAAAATTTGTCTATCCTCAGCCCTTTAAAGCACAAATTTGTTCAAGAAAATTTCAATTCTCATAAAATGTCCATTTGCAGACCAAGAGAAGACTATTTATGACAATTTTCCACTAGAATGACTGGCTTGGTTATCGAGCCAATCATCCCAGTGGTAAATTTTCAAAGATCGTCTTCTTGATCTACAAATGGATATTTCTCAAGACTGCTGCAGAACCAAGTTTTGGTTGATATGAATGTTAAGGGGTTAAGACAAGATCAAGCCTGTATGGTAAGCAGTTAGTCTTTATGGTTATCTCGACAGTGGCTATGTCCAGGAAAATTCTTTAAAACACTACTCTAAGCTGAACCAATGTCCCACTTTCACCGAAACTTGGATTGAATAATCCTATGGTTGTAGGCTTCAACGCTCCTCATGAACTGCGGGACATCATTGGGGTTTTTTTTAAATTCCTAGAAATAGGTTAAAAGACTACTACTCATTATCCACTGGGTAAATTTTACACAAACTTGACTGGAATGAGCCTATTGTAGTACAGCTCCAAACTTATATAAAGACTGTTGGTTAATTTTCCAGAAATCTGATAATCACTTAATAAAAGATGACTCCTCATTAACCGTTGGCCTGATTTCAACGAAACTTGGTTGAAATGACTAGTCCCAGGCTTCTGAACTTGTACATGTATATAGAAATCTCATTCGTCAATTATTTATGAGGCCATCTTGAACATTCGGATCATGTAAGCTGACAAGAGGCCCAAGGGGCCTGTATCGCTCACCTGGAATTACTGGCCACTGGGAAAACCGAACAAAATGAGATAGCCACTGGAGAGATTTACCAGTCTAATTTCTGTAAAGACAGTTTAGCCAAGATTTATTAAAATTCGCCCAGCGGTTAATAAGTACTGATTTTCTCAGAAATTTGCAGAAAAAACATGTCTGCAAAAAAAAGCAAAAATTTTGATTGATGCATGGCATTTAAACAAACTTGGATCCCTATGCCCTAAGGATGCTTCTTGCTAAATATACTTGAAAAAGGCCAACCGGGTGCCAAACACACTATATTTTGATTGGTCAATGGCGACCAGGGTTTTTTAGTCATCAACTTCCCTCGAACAAACTTTAATGGCCCTTAGTCCCTAATCATATCTGCCAAATTTCAGCCCGATCCATTCAGCGGTTCTGGAGAATTCGTTTTCGCTAAAACTAGGTCAACCATGATGACAGCTGAAATATTTGACCAATCAAGTTCCCTTGAACAAACTTTGTTCAGCTCTTGCCCTAGATCATATTTTTTTTTGAAGTGGTTATTGAGAAGTCGTTTAAAGGAAAAGTTGACGGACGGTTGCCACGGCATAAGCTCACTTGGTCTTTCAAGCCAGGTGAGCTAATAATGGTTTGATATGCTTGCCTTGACTTTCACATTTGATAACATTTGTTTCTGTCTCTGCTTTGTATTTAGCCTTGGTTCATGAATTTTCTGCACTTGATGGAGTCTTATGAATAGCTGTCCCCAAGCACTGTAAGGTACTTAGGAAATGTTAATACAATGTTCTGTGTTTTTGATCAAGTTTACTGAATGTTCCCGGTTAAACTAGTTTCAAAATCTTCAACAGAATATTTATTAAATTTAAATTCATCAAAGACATGATTTGTACACCTCACAGTGGAATTTTCATGATGGAACTATAGTATATGTCCTTCATGTTATTATGATTATGATGTCAGCTAAAGTGTGACAGATTTGATTATGTTACTTGAGTATGTAATTCTGAAGGCCTCTTCTTTAGACCTGATAGACTAGGTTCAGTCGAGTATGGACTTTTCTTCTGGTCACTTAATATAAGCCAACAGATCCCGCTGTAATTCCTACAATACCACTACTCTTGCCAAATGTCAAATTTTTACCATAAAATGAACGGAAGTACCATAAAAAGCTTTGATTCGTTCAATTTGAAAGATACCTGTAATTTTTTTAGAAAACTTGTTTGTCATCCGCTATTTTAATAGAAAGTACCGTTAATAAAGTACTTGTATAAAAGAATGTTCTGTTCTGATTATTGTTATTGTGTGTCTATCACCTTTAAGTTTTACGGCAACGGAGGAATGCAGTTTTAGCTATGACCCACCTAGCTCTAAGCTCCACTCACGTTCCCCGCGTTGGGATCAATAGATCCCTGCACTCTTTGAATCTTAATTTCCAGAAACCCATACTTGTAAGCTGTTGAATATTTTTAAACTACTTTGACTGGGTGCTGTTGTAGCGCCCAGTCACATTAGTTTCAAAATATTCAATAGCATATTTATTAATAGTAAAGACATACAATTCGTACAACAATGCTTAGTCCGTCATCAAGTAAGCGTTCGTGATGAACTTAGCTATGTCATTCATAACATCATTGATTATGACATCATCCTACATGTCATGTGGTTGATTATGATGTCATATGATTGATGCATATTCTGGAATCCTCCATTATCAGCTCATCTGACCACAATAGTCATTTGTCTGCAGCTCTGGAAGCGTAAGCATTCACGTATTGGGATGTATTCACGGCAGTATATTGAACAGCCTGTATTACAATACTGTCCAACACCAGTGTATAAATTTCCAGAGGAAAATAGAAAGTTTTTATATACTTTGACAATAATTTGCATGAAAGTTGTTGCTATCAATGACAGAAACAACATTCAATCAAATTATTGTAAAAATAATTATTAGGTAATACAATTACTACCTGCTACAGACTTTATACTAATTTGAATGAACAGTGTTGCTGTAACAGCTTAAAAGTTCAAGGTAGTTACTTTTATTTATGGTTTATACACAGTACGATACACACATTATAGGTTGCTTGTAATTAAGGCATTGCCTATGAGGCTTACAAGCACCTAGATTAGGATTCATGTATCTTCACACTATAATGCATATAATTATAATATAGACATTTAATATTTTTAAAAACAGAATCAAATACATAAATTAAGAGGGAGGGAGGGGGTGGTGAGAGAGAATGGGAATGAGAGAGGCATAGAAAAGAAAGATTATGATGGATAAATTTCATGATTACTAACAATGTATCGTTTTAATGATTTTTATGTGACCTTTGCCCCCGTAGTAGTGTTCTAAAATTGCCCTCTAGTTCATTCCAAAGCTTGAATGCAATGAAAGAAGTTTTTCTGTTGCCATAGCGTGTTCTTACAAATTGAGTGTAGATTTTGTTTTGTGTGTTTTCAGTTTTTATGACCGTCTGTGATAATGAGCGTGTTAAGGTGTTGTGATGGAAGTCATATACCATGGTATACAGCTGCATTCTGCCAATATCTGTCAGCTTTAATAAATTCTCTTTTTAGCTCACCTGGCCTGAAAGCCCAAGTGAGCTTATGCCATGGCGACCGTCCGGGGTGTGTCCGTCGTCCGTCCGTCAACCTTTCCTTTAAACGACTTCTCGAGAACTACTGGGCCAATTTCAATTATATTTGACAGGAAGCATCCTTAGGGTATAGAGATTCATGTTTATTCAAACGAAGCCGATCGACCACTTAGGATAGCAGCCATCTTGGATTTTGGCAGATTTTTAGAAACGTCTTTAAAAATCTTCTCCGAAACCGCTTGGGGGATTGATGAAAGCCTCGTGAAATATGATCTATGGCAAGAGGTGATCGAAGTTTGCTCAAGAGAACTTTATTGTTCAAATGGTTTGGCAGCCATCTTGGTTGACCTAGTTTTAGCGTAAACAAATTTCTTCTCCAGAACCGCTGAAGGGATCGGGTCGAAATTTGCTAGATATGATTAGGGAATAAGGGCCATTAAAGTTTGTTCACGGTAAGGTCATCCATCAAAAAAACATGGCCGCTGTGGGCCAATCAAAATATAGGGTGTTTGACGGCCATATTGGATTTTTTTATTTGATGGATTTTGAGGCCGAAATTGGTTTTATATATGTTTTTGGGTATTCTGGGCTCAAATTTGCCATTTTCGAAACTGTCGGATAAACAGTTTGGCGGTCATCTTGGATTATTTTTCCACCAAAGGCTCCCATACTAAAGCAATGGTAAATTTAGTGTCCTCTTCTCGAGAACTGCTAGGTCGATTTCAATTATGTGGCTGGATGCATCCTTAGGACATAGGGATCCAAGTTTGTTCAAACAAAGCCGATCGGCCAATTTGGCTGGCGGCCATCTCAGATTTTGGCTGATTTTACGAAATGTCTTTAAAAATCTTCTCCAAAACTGCTTGAGGGATCAATTCAAAATGCATGAAATATCATTAAGGCAAGAGCTGCACCAAGTTTGTTCAAGGAAACTTGATTGGCCAAATGATTTGGCGGCCCTCTTGGATAACCTATTTTTTGCCAAAACAACTCCAGAACCACTGAACTGATTGAGCCGAAATCTGGGAGATATTATTAGGCACTGAGTGCCATTAAAGTTTGTTCACGGGAAGGAGCTACGTCAAAAATATAGCCGCAGTGGACCAATCAAAATGTAGCGTGTTTGGCGGCCATATTGGACTTGCAAAAATGTCCACAAACTCATTTAAAAGACTACTCCTAAACAACCCAACAATTTTGACAAAAAATTACAGTGCTCCAGGAGTCCAGGTGAACAACACAGGCCCCTTGGAAATCTTGTTTAAAGATATTTTGGTATACGCTTTTGTCTGCGAATAATTTTGATGCTTCTCTTTTGTAATGCAGCCAACTTGCCGAGTTTTATATTGTGTGTATTTGTTCAGATTGCATTGCAATAAGTTAGGTATGGAAGAATGAGTATTGTCTACAGTGTCTTAAGTGTTTTATTTGGGATAAATGGTTTTAGTCGTCATAACACGCCTAGGTTTTTTGTGACTTTTTTGCTAATATAATCTATGTGGCAGCTCCAGGATAAATCGACGTCCAAAAGAACACCTAGAAATTTAGCCAAATTTGTTTGCGTAATTTCTTTGTTGTTGATCATGAGTTTTGGTATTTTACTTGTCTAATTTTTTGTTGTATGTGAATAACGTATGTGATGTTTTGACTACATTTAATGAGTTTGTTGGACGCAACCCAGTAATTATGCTCACCAATTATGCTCATTTACTCATTTACTCTGTCATATAGTGTATTTATGTCTTTGTGAAAGCTAAAAGCATTAGTATCATCTGCGAAGAGTAAGAGAGATATGGTGGCATAATTTAAAGTAAATCATTTATATAAATAAGAAAGTAAGGGGCCAAGGATTGATCATTGTGGAACGCCACAAACTACATGTGCTGGTTCAGAAAGCTGTGCATTGAACATAGTGTGTCCTGTCAGACAGGTATGACCTAAACTAGTCAAGTGCTACTCCCCTGATACGATAATACTACAATTTCTTCAGGAGGATTTGATGGTCCATCGTATCAAATGCTTTTGAAAGATCCAAGAAAATGTCAATGACGTGTTGTTTATATCCTAATGATTCATTAATCTTTTCTAATATATCTAGCCAGCATAGTAGTTTCTTTCTGAATCCATATTGTCTTGAATATAACTTGCATGATTTCTTGATGATCAGTAGGGCTTACGAATATGGAGGACATATAACTATCATTCAGGTATTGATCAAAAGTTGCGTTTGATTTGATTGTATTAGCTAATGTTAGGCCTATGTTTATAAAGTAGTCATTGAATTTATTTACAATTTCATTGTAAAGAAATTGTATGTTTGTCTTGCTTTGCCTATTTTGATTTAGAATTGCCTTGTATTACTTTCCATGTGCCATTTCTGCCACCTAATTCCTCATTTGATTGAGCTTATTTCTATATTGTTTGTATTTTTTATTTACATTTTAGAAATTGGAGATACAGCTTATGTTACTTATGCTGTTGCTAGAATTCCATTTGTAAGCCATGGTTTTGTTGGATTTCTCTTATGTCGTTTTATTTGTTTAAAAGGAAAACAGTTTTCAAAAATGTGTGTGCAAGTGTTATTGAATGCATTGTCGGTATCGTCACAAGAACATCGTGACACTACTTCCTCCCAATTTTGTTCCATAATTTTGAGGGTTTTTTGAGTCTATATATATATATATATTCTAAAATAAGCATCAATTTTCAGTCGACTACAGATTTGAAGAGCAATTTGCCTGTAAGTTGGTGTTTACTAAGGCACCAACATTGTCGAATTGTTATCCACACACATGCAATCGATATATTACTATATAGGTAGGCTCAAGTGAGGCCTATATACGCCTTATTGCCAAGGATGAGTGATTAGCAAACAGCGTGTATGTTTTGTTAACGTTGGTGGCCATCTTGAATTTTCCAAAAAGTATCTAATACATCTATTTAAATGCAACTGGTTCAAGTGCTAATAATGGTGCAGGTGAGCGTCACAGGCCCTTGAACCTCTTGTTTGTTATTGATCAAGATGGCCACCAAACCGTTTATCCGACAGTTTCAAAAATTGCAAATTTGAGATCAGAATACCGTAAAACATACAAAACCAATTTCGGCCTCAAAATCCATCAAATAAAAAAAATCAAATATGGCTGCCAAACACGTTATATTTTGATTGGCCCATGGCGGCCATGTTTTTTGATGGATCACCTACTCTTGAACAAACTCTAATGGCCCTTAGGTCCTAATCATATCTGCCAAATTTCGGCGCAATCCCTTCAACGGTTCTGAAGAAGTCATTTTCGCTACAACTAGGTCAACCAAGATGGCTGCCGAACCATTTGATCAATCAAGTTCCCTTGAACAAACTTGGTTCAGCTCTTGCCCTAGATCATATTTCATGAGATTTGCATCAATACCCTAAGCGGTTTCGGAGATTTTTAGACATTTCCTAAAATCGGCTCAAATCCAAGATGGCCGCCGGCCAAATTGGCCGATCGGGTACATTTGAACAAACTTGGATTCCGATGCCCTAAGGATGCTTCCTGCCAAATATAATTGAAATTGGCTCTGTGGTTCTTGAGAAGTCGTTTAAAGGAAAAGTTGACGGATGGTCGCCACGGCATAAGCTCGCTTGGCCTTTCGGGCCAGGTGAGCTAATAATAAGATGTATAATTTGTCACCAGATTTTGCTGCCTATTGCTCAGAACTCACAGTAGTATCCAAATTGGCATGAAAGGTCAAAATAATAGCTTATTATGATACAAAATGTTAACGAGTATGAGATGCTATGTATAAAATTTATCAGACTTATTTAAATAGTTATACTTGCGGCGTTGGTGTGGTGGAAGCGTTTGTGGGATATGATGCTAGGCGCTCTCGCTGGTTGTGAGTTCGATTCCCTATCAAATTGTTTAAATAGTAAGATTGCCTTTATAACCCAGTAAAGCTTGTTCCAGGTGAGATCTTACTAAACATGTTATAAATTTGATATAAAATATCAACCCGTCTGAGATCCTCTATATGGCATGGTTTGATGATGACATCAATGGATCCTTATCCATCCATCATATGATGTCATAATCAAGTATGTGACGTGTAGGATGATGTCATAATCAATTACAGCATGAATGGCTCGATTTAGTCCGTCTTAAACGCTTAACAGTCAGACACGTATGAATTGTATGTCTTTGCTATTTAATAAACATTCTGTCGAATATTTTGAAACTAATTTGACTGGGCGATGTTGCTGTCTACGGCAGCAACAGAACCCAGTCAAATTATTTTCAAAATATTCAACAACTAACCTGAGTGTATAGTTTTCTGGAAATTGAGATTCCTAACATGGATGAAAGGTGGGTGGAGCTTAGCTAAAGACAGGCAGGGCATAGCTAAAACTGGAAAGGTCATTTGAAGTAAAACGTATTTGGTAATGAAAGTAGGCGGATTGACAAATTGGGATTCATAAATTCCAAAGAAAACAACAAAATTATCCAGACATTACTGTCATTATATTCTGGCTCTGAAATTTCATATAAATAAGGATTTACACTGTACACAGATATCATGTCATACAAAAATTACAAGTATTTAGATACATGAAGCATTTATGTCATCAAAACCCTGCATCTTAATTAACCCAATTTGCTAAAATAGTGGTAGGGATCGGGATATTTGTGTGCAGACTTCACCCTTTAATCATCAAGACTGTCAATAAAATCTTACTTTTTGCTTTCACACCAAAAATGCTTGAAAATTAAATTGTTGAAATTATATACTTTTAGAGGGTTAAATTGTGTACCTCAATCTACAAAAACGAAATAAATCTTAACATATGATGATTGTATTCCACATAAATAACTTTCGTAGGCTTAGTTGTGAATTTTAATTGGGAGCTAGTGCCTCTTATTCAATTTGACAACTTAAAAAATTATATAAATTTATACGTAATGATATCATCATATGTTATTATTTATTTCATTTCATTACATCTAGGCACACAATTTAAGCCTCTAAAAGCATAAAATTTAACATTTTATTTTGATCCATTCTGCTGTGAATATGCACCTTTAATGAATGTCTTTTTGTACGCCAACGCTGTTTTTGAAAATTTGATAAGTTTACAAATATAGCCGTTTATTGGCCTGTAAAATGGATATTCTCCAGACCACTGGTGAGGCAGGCTTTGACCATTAACCCTTACCACTCTGATCTCAATATTCTATCTTTTACCCTGTCAATACATGTAGCAAAGAAACTGGTGTACATTTTTCAACAACTTTGGTGGATCTTCCACCAAACATGTTGAAAAATTGTTCACCAGTTCATCTTTTAATTTAATTTGAAAATTTAAAATTCTGACACCAGAGTGGTAAGGGTTAAAGATTTAAACCAATGGAGGAATCCAGTTTTAGCCATGCCCCACCCATCTCTAGCTAATCTACACCCATGCTTTGACCGAGCTGGAATCGATCGACCCCCCCCTGCATTCTCTGAATCTCAATTTCCAGAAAACTATAGGTAAGCTGTTTAATATTTTGAAACTAATTTGACTGGCTGCTGTTCCAGCAACAGCACCCAGTCAAATTAGTTTCAAAATATTCAACAGCATGTGTATTAGATAGTAACAACATACAATTCCCCCATACAACAACGCTTAGTCCGCTTTCAATTAAGAGTTCATGATGAACCTATCTATGTCACTCATGACTTACGGTAATTGATTATGACATCATCTTCTACATCAAGTAGTTGATTATGAGATCATATGATTGATGGATAAACTGGAAGGTCCATTGACTCAAATGGTGGTAGGGATGGGAGTTATTCTTATGCAGATTTAAGAACAATTAATTATAATAATGCTATGTACATTGACCCTTGAAATAACTCAATTTCAAGACACCTACACAGCGAAGCTGTTGAATATTTTGAAACAAGTTTCCCTGGAAGCTCTTGCTCCCAGTCAAATTAGTTTCAAAATATTCAACAGAATATTCCATACATTATAAAGGGTCATTTCTCGTCCGCGATGGTTAAACAAATACTCATATTAACCCTTTAATGGTCAAACCTGGCAAAGCGACCACTGCAGTCATCACGAGGAATGTCCATTTGCAGGTCAATAGAGTTCTATTTTTGAAAATTTACCACTGGAATAACTGGCTCGATAACCGAGCCAGTCATTCCAGTGGTAAATTTTCAAAAAGTCTACAGGCCTGCAAATGAACATTGAATAAGCACAATAATTAAATGTTGAACTCACAGCCTTGAATGTAATTACTACATGTATGGTGATGAGTGGTAATTAACTTGAGTTTTTGCAGAGAAACGTCTGAAGGGACTAACATGCCTCCCTCGCTTCCTTTTATAGCAAATCAGGGAACTGTCCGGTTATTGTAGAGGCATCTGATTGGCTGACAAATGCTGCTAATGGAGTTCTTGCTTCCGCTTGGTCGAGAGATTTGAACAATCAGAGCCGTTTCTCTATTATTTGACATTCACTTAAATTCCTCAATATATAACTATTCGGGTCTTTAATTTGCGAACATACAGACTCAGTGGCCTGAAAAATAACAGGCCTCCAAATCAAAAACATTATCACATCTTACTTATTTGACCCTTATAATTCCAGTATCTAACTTTTATAGTCATGATATATGTACTCTTGAATATTTTGTAACCAATTTCACTGGAAGCTGGTGCTGTCTTAGCCGGACATTATTATTCAATAGCATTTTGACACATCCGTAACAAACTTATGTTGTAGTAGTAGTAGTAGTAGTAGTAGTTCACTCATTGACCCACATGATAAGCTTATGTAGTAGTAGTAAGTAGTAGGTAGTAGTTCACTCATTGACCCACATGATAAGCATGATAAGCTTATGTTGTAGTAGCAGCAGTAGTAGTAGTAGTTCACTCATTGACCCACATGATAAGCTTATGTTGTAGTAGCAGCAGCAGTAGTAGTAGTTCACTCATTGACCCACATGATAAGCTTATGTTGTAGTAGCAGCAGCAGTAGTAGTAGTTCACTCATTGACCCACATGATAAGCTTATGTTGTAGTAGCAGCAGCAGTAGTAGTAGTTCACTCATTGACCCACATGATAAGCTTATGTTGTAGTAGCAGCAGCAGTAGTAGTAGTTCACTCATTGACCCACATGATAAGCTTATGTTGTAGTAGCAGCAGCAGTAGTAGTAGTTCACTCATTGACCCACATGATAAGCTTATGTTGTAGTAGCAGCAGCAGTAGTAGTAGTTCACTCATTGACCCACATGATAAGCTTATGTTGTAGTAGCAGCAGCAGTAGTAGTAGTTCACTCATTGACCCACATGATAAGCTTATGTTGTAGTAGCAGCAGCAGTAGTAGTAGTTCACTCATTGACCCACATGATAAGCTTATGTTGTAGTAGCAGCAGCAGTAGTAGTAGTTCACTCATTGACCCACATGATAAGCTTATGTTGTAGTAGCAGCAGCAGTAGTAGTAGTTCACTCATTGACCCACATGATAAGCTTATGTTGTAGTAGCAGCAGCAGTAGTAGTAGTTCACTCATTGACCCACATGATAAGCTTATGTTGTAGTAGCAGCAGCAGTAGTAGTAGTTCACTCATTGACCCACATGATAAGCTTATGTTGTAGTAGCAGCAGCAGTAGTAGTAGTTCACTCATTGACCCACATGATAAGCTTATGTTGTAGTAGCAGCAGCAGTAGTAGTAGTTCACTCATTGACCCACATGATAAGCTTATGTTGTAGTAGCAGCAGCAGTAGTAGTAGTTCACTCATTGACCCACATGATAAGCTTATGTTGTAGTAGCAGCAGCAGTAGTAGTAGTTCACTCATTGACCCACATGATAAGCTTATGTTGTAGTAGCAGCAGCAGTAGTAGTAGTTCACTCATTGACCCACATGATAAGCTTATGTTGTAGTAGCAGCAGCAGTAGTAGTAGTTCACTCATTGACCCACATGATAAGCTTATGTTGTAGTAGCAGCAGCAGTAGTAGTAGTTCACTCATTGACCCACATGATAAGCTTATGTTGTAGTAGCAGCAGCAGTAGTAGTAGTTCACTCATTGACCCACATGATAAGCTTATGTTGTAGTAGCAGCAGCAGTAGTAGTAGTTCACTCATTGACCCACATGATAAGCTTATGTTGTAGTAGCAGCAGCAGTAGTAGTAGTTCACTCATTGACCCACATGATAAGCTTATGTTGTAGTAGCAGCAGCAGTAGTAGTAGTTCACTCATTGACCCACATGATAAGCTTATGTTGTAGTAGCAGCAGCAGTAGTAGTAGTTCACTCATTGACCCACATGATAAGCTTATGTTGTAGTAGCAGCAGCAGTAGTAGTAGTTCACTCATTGACCCACATGATAAGCTTATGTTGTAGTAGCAGCAGCAGTAGTAGTAGTTCACTCATTGACCCACATGATAAGCTTATGTTGTAGTAGCAGCAGCAGTAGTAGTAGTTCACTCATTGACCCACATGATAAGCTTATGTTGTAGTAGCAGCAGCAGTAGTAGTAGTTCACTCATTGACCCACATGATAAGCTTATGTTGTAGTAGCAGCAGCAGTAGTAGTAGTTCACTCATTGACCCACATGATAAGCTTATGTTGTAGTAGCAGCAGCAGTAGTAGTAGTTCACTCATTGACCCACATGATAAGCTTATGTTGTAGTAGCAGCAGCAGTAGTAGTAGTTCACTCATTGACCCACATGATAAGCTTATGTTGTAGTAGCAGTAGTAGTTCACTCATTGACCCACATGATAAGCTTATGTTGTAGTAGCAGCAGCAGCAGTAGTAGTAGTAGTTAGTAGTAGTAGTAGTTCACTCATTGACCCACATGATAAGCATGATAAGTAGTAGTAGTAGTTCACTCATTGACACACATGATAAGCATGATAAGTAGTAGTAGTAGTTCACTCATTGACCCACATGATAAGCATGATAAGTAGTAGTAGTAGTTCACTCATTGACCCACATGATAAGCATGATAAGTAGTAGTAGTAGTTCACTCATTGACACACATGATAAGCATGATAAGTAGTAGTAGTAGTTCACTCATTGACCCACATGATAAGCATGATAAGTAGTAGTAGTAGTTCACTCATTGACCCACATGATAAGCATGATAAGTAGTAGTAGTAGTACACTCATTGACCCACATGATAAGCATGATAAGCATGATAAGTAGTAGTAGTAGTAGTAGTAGTTCACTCATTGACCCACATGATAAGCATGATAAGTAGTAGTAGTAGTTCACTCATTGACCCACATGATAAGCATGATAAGTAGTAGTAGTAGTACACTCATTGACCCACATGATAAGCATGATAAGCATGATAAGTAGTAGTAGTAGTAGTAGTAGTTCACTCATTGACCCACATGATAAGCATGATAAGTAGCAGTAGTAGTTCACTCATTGACCCACATGATAAGCATGATAAGTAGCAGTAGTAGTTCACTCATTGACCCACATGATAAACGCTCACAACTATTTAGCCTTGAGCTACAAATAGGATTAATCCAGCTCTGTAGACACCTACCTAATGAGTAACGCAACACATGAGGATCTTGGAGTAATGGAGGATTCCAATTTATCTATCAATCATGATGTCATAATCAACTACGTGACATGTAGGCTGACATCATAATCAATTACGTTATGAATAACGTAGCAGTTTGTCACGAACGCTTAATTGATGATGGAGTAAGCCTGTTTGTATGTCTTTACTAGTCAACCTTTAGCATACTGATGTTAATATTCTGTCTTTTCTTGTGTCAATAGCAAAGAAACGTGTTTACTTTTCAACAATTTTGGTGGATGATGTTTCTGTCTACGACAGCACCATCCTCCACCAAATTTGTTGAGAAGTGGTAAGGGTTAATAAACATTCTGTTGAATATTTTGAAACTTATTTGACTGGATACAGCAACAGCACCCAGTCAAATTAGTTTCAAAATAATCAACAGCTTACGTGTATAGTCTAATACAAAATTTTGATTCAGAGGGTGCAGGGATCGATCAATCCCAACACAGATGAAGGGTGGGTGGAGCTTAGCTAAAGATGGGTGGGGCATAGCTAAAACTGAATTCCTCCATCATTCAGTGTACAGGTTTTCCATGAATTAATCACTTAACCCTTTCAGACCAGAAACCACCCATTCTTCATGATGTTAGGAATATTCTGCTGAAAATTCGGAAACTACACTAGGAACTGTTGTTGCCTAGCACCAGGTTTTAGTCTAATTAGTTTCAAAATATTCAGTAGCTTTACTGTATATTTGTCTTGAAATAGTGATGACCAATTTCTAGGAATGCCTGGCCCATTTCTAGTAAAACTCCACCCACATTTTACACATGTTGGAATCAATTAAAAACGTTGAAGCCTGAATTTCCAGAGATTAAAATTCTAATTTCAAGGACAGCATCAGCGTCAAGTGAAACTAGTTTCAAAATATTTAACAGAATGTTTCTTACATTGTAAATTTATCAAAGACATACAGTTCATATACTTTTGTGACAAACGTTTAAATAGAGTTACGTCATTTTGATTGTGATGTCAGCTAACATGTGACATATTTGATTATGACCAGAGACTTGAGGTACAAATGGAAGGATCACTTCATTGAAACACTGGAGTTTCTAGGGCCTATCTATAATTGGCATTGTATAAAGGTGCTCACAAAAGACAGGCAGTTTCATAATACAACATATTTCCTACGGTAAAGAAAATTTTTGGGGCTTAATTATCATGTCAAAATAAAAGAATTTGCTCACTGAATGTCCAATTCACCTTTCCAGAGTACCCAGCCATCATATGATGTCATAATGAACTGCGTGGCGTGTACAATGACATCATAATGAATGACGTCGATAAGTACGTCACGAACGCATATTTGATGACGGTCTATGGGCTGTTGTACAAATTGTTTGCTTTTACTATTTAATAAATATTCTGTTGAATATTTTGAAACTAATTTGACTGGGCGCTGTTGCTGCCTATGGCAGCAACAGCACCCAGTCTAATTAGTTACAAAATATTCAACAGCTTCCCTGTATAGTTTTCAGGAAATTGATAGCTAGGGCATTCGGGGATCGATCAATCCAAACACGGCGAGGTGTGGGTGGAGCTTAGCTAGTGATGGGCGGGGCATAGCTAAAAATGGAAAGGTCCATTGCAGGCCATGAGAAGAATATTTTTGAAAATTTACCACCGGAATGACCATTCTGGCAGTAAATTTTCAAAGATAGTCTTCTCTTAATCTGCAAATGGAGATTTCTCAAGACCAGCCGGTTTGACTATTAACCGGTTAAGAGGTACTATGCGATGTTGCATAGGCTCAGATACAACAGATTCTTTATGCAGTAATAACCTTATTTTGAAACTAATTTGACTGGAACATTAATAGTTTTGTCAAAATATTCAGCAGCTTAGGTGTAGTATGTTGCATTTAAAGCACACTCAAGCCAAATTGAATCTCTATCATTACGCCATATAGCTTGTATATACCGAGGCCAGTTTACTGGTTGGATTGTCTGTCAAATTTTTTACATCTCTGACAAAACTGCCTCCATCACACCTCAAAGGCCTTCACGCTTGTTTATGATTGGTTAAAAATTAAATATCAGTTTGCACAGAATGATGAATATCAACAGTTATCTATTTATAAACCCTCACATATTAGAAACAACAGGTTTTTTCATTTAAGGAATATATTTCCAGTCAAATTAGTTTCAAAATATTAAACAGCTTTCCAGTATAGTTGTTTCGATTTTGGACACTGGAATTTCATTGGTTTGAAGGTTAAGACTAGATGGACTGCATCCCGCCAGTCGAGTCGTATAGTTTGTCTGCATATCACACATCATGTGTGCCAGTGGCAGGAAATAAGGAGTTCTTAAAATAGTACACACCCTTGATGAATTGTCTATCAAAAACACGCAAAAATATGGAACAAATTTCAAAATCATTTTCATTATAATGGAATCTGGGGAAATTAATGGCATAAATCAAATTTAATGTTTTATTGACATCAGATAATCCCTTGATTAAATAAATGTCATTTGAAAAACTAAAATTTAACATTCTAATTATTGGTCCATAATAAATAAGTACAAACCTCGCAAAAATATGGAAAGAAATGGAAAATCATTTCAATTATGATGAAGACTAGATACAATGATGTCATAGATCAAGTTTGTAAAATTTTATTAAGATCGCATAAGTCCTTGAAGAATTAAATGCCCATTGAAGAACTTCATTTACAAAATTCTTGGTGCATGCCGCACATCATTTGGATAGCTATGTCGCGAACACCCACTCCGCTAGCTATGGGATCGACAAAGTTTTGTTTTCTTTGATGACATGCCAGAAATATGAAAATATGTATATTTTGTCACCTGAACAGTTAGTATAAGCTATCGCATACACAGTTGTGTACCCTTTATAAGCAGTTACTGACCTAATTCACTATGCAGAGAAAAGGACCATATTTGGTACCTACATCAATATGCCATGTGCAATCTACTAAACACAACATCAATGGTTGGGATTGAAATATTAAAAAATGTATCACATTTGCTGGAAGGATGATCAGTGTTGATTTTGAGTATGGAGCTATTTACAGTTAAACAATGTTATAGCAACAACCAGGGGTGCATTCAGGGGCACAAATATTTTCGTTCGGAACAGTTTGTTCGGACACACGGTATTCCCCCATAGATATCTATGGGCGAACATATCACGTGACCGAACAAAATGATCGGCGAAATGAAAATATTCGTGCTCCTGAATGCACCCCAGTGGACCTTTCCAGTTTTAGCTATGCCCTGGCCATCTCTAGCTAAGCTCCACCCACACCTCGCTCGTGTTGAGATCGATCGATCTCTGAACACCCTGACTATCAATTTCCAAAAAACTAAGCAACAGCGCCCAGTCAAATTAGTTTCAAAATATTCAACAGCATGTTTGTTACAAAGAATTACAAAGACACAATTCATACAACGTGTCGGCCTGTTTGAGATTTGATGACGGTCTATATGGAACGCTTTATGACGTAATTATTGTGACGTCATCATACACGTGCTGAGCTGATTATGACATCATACGAGGTCAGATGATGGATGGATACTCTGGAAAGGTGAGTTATCATGCCAACGAGAATTCAGCTACTTCTGTAGTTTCTTGATAGCATTATCAATGGGATCATACATTGCTTATGGATATGGTGCTGAATGAAGGGGTTCATTTCTAACGATGCCACGCCCATTTCTAGCTAAACGCCGCCCACTTTTTAACGAGTGTTGAAATCCATTTATATACTTTGGCACCTGAATTCCCCAAATCCAAATTTTATGGTAAATATGTAAGCTGTTGGGATTTTTTAAACTAATTTGGCTACCTATGGCAGCATTAGTCCCCAGTAAAATTAGTTTCAAAATATTCAACAGTTTACCTGTCTCGTTAACTTGCATTTTATATTCTGGGAATTCAGGTTTCAAAGTTTCAAATCTATTTCAACACATGTACAAAATGTGTGTAGCTGGCTAGAACTGGTCCAGCATAGCTAGAAATAGAGAAGAAAGTAGTGGCCCGATGTGCCATAAACTATCAAATAAAGCGACACAGTTACTTTACAGATTTTTACAGCTTAGGACAAATAGCAATTCTATCATTATCTATATACAATCAATGTACATATGAATTATGTTCATAATTACAATTTCAAAGATCCAAATTTCATAAGATTTTTGTTTAATTTAATATAAATTTTGTAACAGCTCGTTTAATTCTTTGCCCATTTCATCCTGAATGTACTCAAAGGGATTTGTTTAATATGGCTAAAGTCAAAAGTAATATTTTGAAATTAAACTTACTGAAAGTCAAAGTTGTGTACGAATATTCAGTAACATTAATTAATGCATGTATTTACCGGTAACTTCATCGAAAAAAGGTTTCTCATATTTCAGGACGAAGAGGATTAATTAAAACACTGACTAGATTATAGACTCAGAGATGACCAAGAAAATTAACGTTTTGCTTAGTGAATAACCATTTGCAGGGAAACAGATTATTTTCGAAAATTTACCATTGCAATGCCTGGCTTTGTTATCGGGTCAGTCATTTCAGCGCTAAATTTTCAAAAATACTTCTCTTGGCCAGCAAATGGACATTTCTCAAGACAACTGCAAAAGCAATATTTGACCGTCTTGTCCCTCAAAGGGCATCAATGGATGAATTCAATTTGTCATATAATCAGTTACGTCACATGTAGGCCGACGTCACAATCAAATACACAATGAATTCAGGAACTTTGAATAGTATGTTAGTTGTACGAATTACATGTCTAGTATATAATAAACATTCTTTTGAATATTTTGGAACTAATTTGACTGGGCAGCAACAGCCCCCAGTCAAATTAGTTTCAAAATATTCAACACATTAGCTGTATAGTTACAATGAAATTAGGATTCTGTGAATTCAGGATTCAATGTATTTAACCCTCTAATGGTCAAGCCGGCCAAAACCGGCCTCTGCAGTTGTCTTCAATGCATGTCCATTTGCAGGCTAAGAAGACGATAATCGAGCCAGTCATTCCCGTTCAAAATTTTCAAAAGTAGTCTTTTCTGGTCCTGCAAATTGACATTCAATAAGATATTTCTTAGATTTTCCTCAACAAATTTAACCATTAGAGTTAAATCAATCCCAACATGCTCACAACATCGGTGGAGCTTAGTTATCAGCTGGGCACAGCTTAAAGTGGATTCATCCATTCTTTTCAACAAGACTGACAGACATGACACAACAAATTCTTTATATCTGGAGAAACATACTAATGAATATCTGGAACCTGATTTGACGACGGCTTCCAGATAATTATGATTTAAAATATATAATAGCTTACATTTAATGGATTGTTTAAGCTAAAGTCATCTCATACAGTACAGCTTTTAAATAAGTTACCATGTTTCCAAAACAAGCACAGAAACATATCATAATTTTGAACATGATATAACATTGATTATTTGGACTTAATTTGATTGGACTGGTAGGCAGCAACAGCTCCCAGTCAAAATAGTCTCAAAATATTTTATACAATTTTCCTTACATCAAGAAGAATCTGTTATTTTCGGTCTGTAAGATTAGAACGGTTAACCCTTTAACGCTTAAGCTGGTTAACAACAGATTCTGCACTGGTCTTGAGAAATGTCTATTCACAGACCAAGAAGACGATTTTTGAAAATTTACCACTGGAATGACTAGCTCGATAAAAGCATTTTCTTGGTATGGAAATGGATATTTTTTTCTGAGAAAATTTTTAATTGCTTGAATAAATTTTAGTATTAGAGTTAACAACCACGCTCGCCAAAACAGCGTCTGCAGTGGCCCTGATAAATGTCCATTTGCAGACTGAGAGAATACTATTTTTGAAAATTTACCACAGGAATGACCGGCTCCATGACTGAGCCTGTTTCTATGAGAATATTCAGTATATCATGGAAAGTAAGTCATGATGACCTACTTTTTGTATGCAACACATCTACAGCATAAATGCATTCATACACCAATGGAGGATTCCAGTTTATCCATCAATCATATGAGTGATATGACATCATAATCAAAGATTCAAAATATTCAACTGCATCTTGATTAAACAGTAAAGACATTTCATACAAAAATGCTTAGTCCATCATCAATTATGCGGTCGTGACAAACTTAGCTCCATCATTCATGACGTAATTGATTGTGACATCATCTTACACATCAAGTAGTTGATTATGACATCATATGATGGCTGAATAAACTAGAATCCTCCATTTACTATTAATTCTGATAGTTAAATTTGGCTTTGACCTATATTATACAGAATCTAGTCAGACTAACCTAATTCTTATATGGGTTGTAGTATATCGCCAAATGTACAAACCCACTAACTTAGAAATTAATCGCTCTAAATATTACAAGATCGTGCCACCGAAGTAATATCTTTCCCTATATTGGACTTCATACATGAGAAAGTTTTCAAGGCAACCATTTTTCCAATGCATATTTTAGATGCCCTCAGAAATATATTGATTAGGTTTGATATTTAAAACAAAGGGTGCCAGTATGTAATGCACAGACAGACAGATGGCTGGCTGAACATCGGGCAGCGGGAGGGGAGGGGGGGGGGCATTTGCTATAGCTAAGCTGACTGACACGTCTGCTGCTCTAAGAATCGTTATCATTATGATTCTAAAATAAAGAAATCAGAAAACTAAGCACAATGTATAGTGACATGTTGATTATTTTGAAATCACATGGACTGGATTTAAGGTAATTTAAAAATATTCAACAGCTTGACACTGGCTTCCATAGAAACAATAGAGGGATCCATTTCTAGGTATGCCTCCGCCCATAATTTCTAACCAAGTGCCGCCCACTTTGTACATGTGTTGAAAGTGATTTGAAATTTTGAAACCTGAATTCTCAGAATCCAAATTCCAACTATACCAGTAAGCTGTTGAATATTTTGCAACTAATTGTTAAGTTAAATTAGTCACAAAATTTTCAACCGAATGTTTATGAAATAGTAAATTCAACAAAGACTACAATTTGTACACTTGACAGACTATTCCAGTTTCATGAGTATTTCTATCAATTATGATTGTGATGCCAGCCTACATGTGACATAATGGACCTTTCCAAGTTTCTCAATCCATCATATGACATCATAATCGACTAAGTCACGTGTAGGATGAGATCATAATCATTACATCATAAATGATTCTATTTGTGTGCGTGCGTGCATGCGTGCGTACATGTCCCGACATGAGCTACCCTAACTCAAGACCTCTTCCACCATTTGAACATACGATATATCACGATTTTATTAGGAATGGACCTTACCAGTTTTAGCTATGCCCCGCCCATCCCTAGTTAAGCTCCGTCCACACCTCGCGTGTTGGGATCGATCCCTGAACTACAGGGCAATGGCGGCCAGGCAAATTAGTTTCAAAATATTCAACAATGTTTATTAAATGGTAAAGACACAATTCGTACAACTATTAACCGTCAAAGACGGACTAAATCAAGTCATTCATAACATCTTGATTATGACGTCAGCCTACAGGTTATATTGTTGATTATGACGTCACATGATGGATGGATAAAACTTGAAACGGTCCATTATATATCATGCTATTGTCTCCGGTAATATCATCCCCCACCCTGTACTCCTTTGCTCTTGCGGACACAATGGAGGAATCCATTTCTAGTTATGCCACACCCATTTATAGCTAAGCTCCGCCCACATTTTACACATGTTGGAATCGATTTAAAACTTTGAGACCTGAATTCCCAGAATCTAAATTTCAAGGTAATTATACATTATAAGCTGTTGAATATTTTGAAACTAATTTGACTCAGAGCTGTCTCTGCCTATGTCGTAGCAACATCTAGTCAAATTAGTTTCAAAATATGGGTATTCAACAAAATGTTTATTGAGTTTATCAATTTCAAACAATTCACACACTATAGATGGACTTTTCAATTTTCATAAAGAAGTGATGTAATGGGCCTTTGCAGTTTGAACTATGTCCCGCCCATCCCTATGGCAACAACAGCGCCCAGTCAAATTAGTTTCAAAATATTCAACAGAATGTTTATTAAATAGTAGACATACAATTCATACGTGTCGGTCTATTAAGCGTTTAAGATGGACTAAATCGAGTCATTCATGCCATAATTGATTATGACATCACCCTACACGTCACGTAGTTGATTATGATGTCATATGATGGATGGATAAACTGGAAAGGTCCATTGATTATGACGTTAGATACTTGAGTGACAGATCAGATCCCTCCTTTCATGAATTTCTAAGACATTTACAGCAATCTGTAATGATCATAATACAATTATTAATCGCGTCCTCAAAACGTCTCTTGAGGCAGCCCATGGAAAAGCATGACTGAAGTCTCTTTACCAAACACGAAACTACAATTTACTGAGAAAACAGTAGTTTCTTCTTACAAATGCTAGCCAATGTCTTTAGCTCATAGCAGTAGCACATACTGTAAGTCGCACATATCACTTCATGCAATTACATATCATAGATCTTATTTCCATCTACACATTTTTGTTGAAAATTCTGAAGACAATGACTGAAATTTAGCCATTCAGTCATATTATGCTCACTTGAAATCACACGTCGCGGAATACAGAATGCAATGTATTAATTAAATAAATCTAGCACATTTGCAGAAAATCACATTTTTTGTAGCGCAAAGCGATGTAGTTGACTCGATACGCATGGATTGAGTCAGTACTACAGAAGAATGCCTGTCATGTTGTGGATATCATAACTGCCATATAGTCAGTATGACTGCAACCAGGCTTTGCATCACATAGGAGTTTCCACATCAGTTTTCCAAGTTAGTGTTGTTATGTCTCACAAGTAAGTCTGAAAGAGAAATTGTAATTATTATAAGAGTTTCTTTTATAGCGATATACCGGTAGTATAAATATCCAACCCTTATTTCCTATTAACAAACATTCATTGGGGCTAAAAGCAAGATGACTATCTCGACCACAAACTTAAATATCATTAAGGAATAGATTTTGCAGCGAGATTATATATATCATTATTCTTGTTCTATTGCTTGGCAATGTAATTAAGGACAGCGGTTTTCCGTTTCAATATTTACCATTTTCCGTTTCACAAAATTGCTGATTCAGTTTCACAAACTTACATCATTTACAATGCATATACACTTAGGTACTAAAGTCAAATTTGTGTTGTGCATTCTGTTACTAGTATGCCCAAACACCACAAAGGGTGGCGGAGCTTTGGGTGGGTAAAAATTTACGTTTTTACACAAGAATACCTTACTTCTGGAGGAAAAAGCCTCTAACCCATTAATTTCTGCTTGAAGATCACGTTTCTGTTTCAATTTACAAATGTTTTGCAGAAAAATGTGATATTCCATTGATTTCCATTTAAAAATCACTTCCGTTTCAAATTACCAATTCTGTGAATTCCATTTATTTTCCGTTATCGTGGAAAACCCGACCCCACGTAATTAATTAATTGTGATGGCTGCGCCACTAGCCTCCATATGAAAGAACATTAGAGAACACTCAAGTTTCATTTTCTCAATGCAAAGGAAATGTGCTGTATTAACCCTTTAAAGGTCAAATTTGGTCCAGAAAATTTAAATATTTGCCTATTGAATGTCCATTTACAAGCTAAGAGAATAAAATTTTTGAAAATTTATCACTGGAATGACTGGCTCATTATCGAGCCAGTCATTTCAGTGGTAAATTTTCAAAAATCTTATTCTCTTGACCTGTAAATGGACATTCAACTAGACCATAACAGAGGCAGGCCGGTATGACCATTAAAGGGTTAAGCGGTAATGGCTTACCAGCCAACACCTTCAAGAACATTTGACCTCTTATCCTCAACCATACCATGTCGAAAGATACTAAGTCACTCGAAGTTTCAGCTTGATGTACATGTAATTGTCGAATATTTTGAACCTAATTTGACAGGTACTGCCAGTGAAATTAGCTTCAAAATATGCATGATAGCATATCTTGCATCAACAATGTCATACGTGCTTTCTTGTGATCATTCAGCGCCAAATACTTAACCATTTAATGGTCATACCAGTCAAAACCAGCCTCTGCTATAGTCTTGTGGAATGTCCATTTACATTCTTAGCGAACACAATTTTTTTGAAAATTTATCACTGGAATGACTGGCTCGATAAACGAGCCAGTCATCCCAGTGATAAATGTTCAAAAATTGTATTCTCTCATCCTGTAAATGGACAATAAGAAAATATTTAAATTTTCTTGACCATATTTGACCATTAAAGGGTTAACATGCAGGCCTATACCAGACAATGCCAGACAGATTGAGTTCCAAAACCAAGCAGATAGGTCCTTTAACCCGTTAGTGGTCAAGGTTGATCAAGAACATACAAATATTTGCTAATTGAATGTCCATTTACAGGCCAAAAGAAGACTATTTTGAAAATTTACCACTGGTATTACTGGCTCGGTATTAACCCGAGCCAACCAAGCCAGTTATTCCAGCGGTAAATTAAAAAAAATAGTTTTATCTTGGCATGCGCAGGGACATACCGCAGGATCCCTGCAGAGGTCATTGTGCCTGGATTGGTCATTAAAGGGTTAAGTGGTTTAGTCACTGGTGCTATAATACTCTACAAAAGGTGGTTCAATATAATTGGAAGAAGAAGAACCCTATAATGGTCATAATTGGTCAAGAAAATCTAAATGAGCACTTTTTGAATGTCCATTTGCATGCCAAAAGAAGGCTGTTTCTGAAAATATACCATTGGAATGACTGGCTCATTTTACAAGCCAATTGTTCGTGGTAATATTTTGAAGAGTCATCCCTATGTCTGCAAATGGACCTTTCTCAAGACCACTGTCGTGGTATGTTTTTGCTGGCTTGACCATTAGACTCTGATCAAGAAAATTGTGCACAGTGAAAGTCTACTTGAAGGCCAAGAGAACTTCTTAACAAAAGTTCTGTGGGATTAAATGTCTCGCCTGCCTGTCTCCGCATTGGCACAGTGACCATGACCTTTAACCTTGTGACGTCAATGTCATCAGGTGACGACATCGGGGAAAAGTGATATATATGTATCGCTTTCTTCTTCGCAGGCAACACAAAAATTACACAAGGAATGACTAGCTTGGTTAACAAGCCATTCATTCCAGAGCACCGTATTGGACGCTGTTAGCCAGCTTGACCATTAAAGATTTTGAATCACCATAAAGCATTCATGCCTATACTAATATCATTGCCTCATTAGCCTGTGAACTGGTAATTCATAAATCCATTTCCTCAGTCAATCACATGACATCATAATCAACTAAGTGATGTGTAGGATGACTTCATAATCAGTACGTCATAAATGACTCAATTTACTCCATTTTAAACGCTTAATAGTCCGTCACGTTGTATGAATTGTATGTCTTTATTACTTAATAAACATGCTGTTGAATATTTTGAAACTAATTTGACTGGGCAGCAACGGCGCCCCACCCAGTCAAATTAGTTTTAAAATTCAACAGCTTACCTGTTTAGTTTTCTGGAAACTGATAGTCAGTGAGTTCACGGATCAATCGATCCCAACATGAGCAAGGTGTGGGTGGAGCTAAGCTCCAGATGGGTAGAGCATAGCTAAAACTGGAAAGGTCCATTACAGGACATTAAGCTTTCTGGTCTTATGGATCGTTGACTGATGTAAGCTATGGAATTAAAGGTTTCGGCTGATGTTTTTGTCTATTTAGTGAATTTGAAAGTAGTGAGGGAAACATGATGTTTTAATCATTTAAGGGTTAAATTTTGTCCAAAAAAGATTTAAAAGGTCCCTATTCACACCAGAATGCTCGAAATAAAATTGTTAAAATTGCATACTTTTAGAGGATTAAATTGTGTGCTTAGATGTAGTGAAATGAAACAAATCTTAACATACTATGATTTCACTCCATTTAAATTAATATAATTTTTATAGTTGAAAAATTGAATTAGGGATTCAATTGTGTTGACTCATTTTTCGTGTTTCTATTCCAATTTCTCAGCTTTAAAATCATATTAATTTATACATAATGAAATCATCATATGCTAAGATTTATTTATTTAATCTATATGTGACAAACATTAATCTATCTGATCACCCAAGTAATAATAATAATAATAATAATAATAATAACAAGAGGCCCAAGGGGCCTGTGTCGCTCACCTGGAGCACCATCAATTTTTGTCAAAATTGTTGGTGGGTGGTTTAGCAGTCTTTTAAATGAGTTTGTGGACATTTTTGCAAGTGCAATATGGCCGCCAAACAAACTACATTTTGATTGGCCCACTGCGCCCATGTTTTTTTGATGGATCAACTTCCCTTGAACAAATTTTAATAGCCCAAATTTCGGCCTGATCCCTTCAGCGGTTCTGGAGGAGTCGTTTTCGTGAAAACCAGGTCATCCAATATGGTCGCCGAACCATTTGGTCAATCAAGTCCTCTTGAACAAACTTGGCTTACCTCGTGTCCTAGATGAAGATTCCCCCAGTGGTTTCGGAGAAGATTTTTAAAGACATTTCCTGAAATTGGGCGAAATCCAAAATGGCCGCTGGGAAAATTGGCAGTTTCATTTGAACAAACTTGGATCCTTATGCCCTAAGGATGCTTCCTGCCAAATATAATTTAAATCGGCCTGGTAGTTCTCGAGAAGACATTTTAAATTTCCCATTGCATTGACGAGAAAATTATGCAAGATGGCTGCCAAACCGTTTATCCGACAGTTTCAAAAATTGCACATTTGAGCTCAGAATACCCAAAAACATATATAGAACCAATTTTGGCCTCAAAATCCATCAAATAAAAAACATTTTGATTGGCCCACGGCGGCCATGTTTTATGATGGAGCAACTTCCCTTGAACAAACTTTAATGGCCCTTAGTCCCTAATCATTCGGTCAATCAAGTTGTCTTGAACAAACTTGGCTCACCTCTTTGCCTAGATGAGGTTTCATAAGTTTTGATTCGATTCCCCAAGCTGTTTTGGAGAACGAGATTTTTAAAGACATTTCTAAAAATTGGCCGAAATCCAACATGGCCACCGGCCAAATTGGCCGATCGGTTTCGTTTGAACAAAATGAAATCTCTATGCCATAAGGATGCTTCCTGCCAAATATAATTCAAATCAGCCCAGAAGTTCTCGAGAACACATTTTAAATTTCCGATTGCTTTAGTATGGGAGCTTTTGGCGGGAAAATGATCCAAGATGGACGCCAAACCGTTTATCCGACAGTTTTGAAAATTGCAAATTTGAGATCAGAATACACAAAAACTTATATAAAACGAATTTCGGCCTCAAAATCCATCAAATAAAAAAACCAATATGGCTGTCAAACACTATATCTTGATTGGTCCACCACAGCCATGTTTTTTTACGAATCAACTTCTCTTGAACAAACATTAATCGCCCTTAGTTGCTAATTATATATCACAAATTTTGGCCTGATCGCTTCAGCGGTTCTGGGGAAGATGTCGTTTTTGTGAAAACTAGGTCATCCAAGATGGCCACTGAACCATTTGGTCAATCAAGTTCCCTTGAACAAACTTGATTCAGCGCTTACCCTAGATCATATTTCGTGAGTTTTGAATCGATCTCTCAAATGGTTTGGGAGGAGATTTTTAAAGACATTTCTTCAAATAAAAAAATCCAATGTGGCCTCCAAACATGCTATATTTTGATTGGCCCACGACGGCCATGTTTTTTGACAGATCAACTTCTCTTGATCAAACTTTACTTGTCCTTAGTCCCTAATCATATCTGCCAAATTTCGGCCTGATCCGTTCAGCGGTTCTGGAGAAGTTATTTTCGCTAAAACTAGATCAACCAAGATGGCCGCCGAACTATTTGACCAATTAAGTTCCCTTGAACAAATTTGATTGAGCTATTTGCCCTAGATCATATTTCATGACATTTCCTTCAATCCCTCAAGCAGTTTCAGAGAAGATTTTTAAAGACGTTTCTAAAAAATCGGCCAAAATCCAAGATGGCCACCGGCCTAATGGGCCGATCGACTTCCTTTGAACAAACTTGGATCCCTATGCCCTAAGGATGCTTCCTGCCAAATATAATTGAAATTGGCCTAGTGGTTCTTGAGAAGTCGTTTAAAGGAAAAGTTGACGAACGGACGACGGACGGCCGCCATGACATAAGCTAACTTGGCCTTTCAGGCCAGGTGAGCTAATAATAATAATAATAATAATAATAACAACTAGACCTGTAACTGCAAGCAGTTACTGCGATGGCTTCCAAGCCAGCTTCCAGAAAGCTGTTGCAAAACCTAAGCCTAAACCACTAACATTTTCTACCCAGTAACAAGAAGGAACCTGTCAGGGAATGCTGAAATGTCAGCAGTTAAGGCTAAAGATACAATTGTTAAGTACCAGCAAGAGCGTGAAACGTGTATGTTATCCTGTAACATTTTCGCACTCAAATTACATTTACTGCCCTCATTTCAACTTTCTGCAATCAAAATAACACTTTTGTGCTCATTTGACCTTTTTGCACTCAATGACCTTTGGAACTCAATGACGTCTTGCACTCAAATGATCTTTTCTGTACTCATTTGACATTTCTGCACTAAAAAAATCCTTTTGGGCACTCAATTGACCTTTCTGCATTCACATGACCTTTTCGCACTTAAATAATCGTTTGTGCACTCATTTGACCTATCTGCACTCAAATGACCTTTTCTGCACTCAAATCACATATTCGTACTCAGAATAAATAGCAGCTAAGGTGTGAAATAGATCTGCATAATGTGTCACGCATCTGCCATTTAACAGTATTATTTAGCGATGCATGTAGGGGTGGGGGATGGGTTGATAGCTGTGAAACTCTATGCTAGTCATAAATTACATTTAAAGAAAAGTTACCAGTCACTGTTTATTTTAGATATCTGATAGTACTTGATATTAGATAACACACATTTACTACTGAATGCAGATTAAAAAAGGAAAAATTCAAAAAGGTATATCTCGGCCGTTTCTTAACCTATCCGGGCCATCCTTGCAGAGATTGTCAGCAGTTAGTTACTGATCAAGTTTACAAAATTTGAACGGGATACACACACAATTTTTGTAAAACGATCATTTTCTGAAATCATGACGTCATCAACATGGCCGCCGAACTATGTGAGCTGGCAACTTTTACTGCTCAAATATTAATCAGGGTTCTGGATCATTTAGAGTAATAAAGTTTCACTCTGATACAGGCAATGGTTTTATAGAAGAAGCTTGTTAAAAATGTCACAATTTTTGCATAAAATTCAACATGGCTGCCAAACCAGGTTAGCTAGAAACGTTCTGCTTTCAAACTTTAAAGAGTCCACTTAGTGGTATGGGAGAAAAAGACATTTAAGTTATTGCGGTGGAATAAAAAAATAATAATAATAATAATCGGAACAATTACAATAGGCTTCCAGCAGAGCTGCTTGGAAGCCTAATAATAAAACTCAACTTAAAACACCAATAACTAAATAATGCATGCATACAATATAGAAACAAACATAAATATTAATAAGAATAGCATGCAGACTGTAAATATATCTAGAATTAAAACACGACCCACAGGCCTGTACCACTCATCTGCAGCATAATATTTGAACCTACAGCAGCAATGTTTTGTCTATTCCTCAAGCCGAGACTATAAAACATATATATATATATTTTGTCATATTCACTCTCAATCACATCAACTAACAATTAATTTTAATTGCTGGACAGTGGGTATCTTTTTTTACTGATCAACTTCGATTGAACAAACTTTAATGGTCCTTAGTTCATATTTCTCAAATTTTGGCTCGATCCCTTAAACACTTTCAGAGTTTGATTTGTGAAAACTACGTCATCTAAAGACAGACAAATCAATTCTAGGTATGCCCCACCCATTTCTAGCTAAGCTCCGCCGAATTTGTACACATATGTGAATTGTAAATCCATTAAAGACATACAATGTACTGGCCCACTGTCACTTGTGTATGGACCTACCTCCTGATTGTGATGTAAGCTAACAAGTGATATATTTGAGTATGACATCAGATACATGAGTGACAGATCAGATCCCTCCACTGAATTTTGCTTAAAGCAGACTTGCTTCACCTTTTCCTCTTGATGATATTGACGTATCCCGAGTGTCAACTCAATCAGTCAAGCAGTTTCAGAAATTTCTTAGGTAACGTAAACCGCAATATGTCTTGGTTGTCATGGGCACCACCAGTGTGTGAATATTTACAAGTCTAAATTGGTTTTAGGCCGTTAATCCTAACCCTCAAATTTGTTCAAGAAAATTTCAATTTTCTCATACGGAATGTTCATTTGCAGAGCAAGAGAAGACTATTTTTGAAAATTTACTACTGAAATGACTGGCTCGGTTCTCGAGCCAGTCATTCCAGTGGTAAATTTTCACAAATCGCCTTCTATTGGTCTGCGAATGGACATTTTCAAGAACAGTGCTGAAGCCATTTTTTGGTCGATATGAGTGTTAATGCTCGAAACTGGTACAGAAATTATTAACTTCAAGCTGAGAATATTTTTGAAAATACATCCCTGGAGTGGCTGGCTTGATTAACAACCTAGTCACTCTAGTGATCAGTTTTCTAGTATATTCCTGAATTTGTTACTTCGCAATTTATGATATTTCACAAGACCACTGCAGATATCATTTTTGACCAGGTCACCTATTAACCCTTTCACCGATGAATTCCCAATATCTCATATTTGTAGCAATGGCTTGCAGTCAAATTAATTTCAAAATATTCAAAAGAATATGTTTTATATCACAAAGAATTTACTTTTTCTGGGATTTGTCGGTGAATGGGTTAATAGACTGATCCATTAATTGATGGTGAAACCTTATACAATGGAGGGATATAATCTGCCATTCAAGTTATAATCAAATATGTCACTTGTTAGCAGACACTACAATCCAAATCACGCAGCTCCGTCACGAACGGAAAAGTGTCATAAAAGTGTATGAATTGTACGTCATTGGTGAATTTACAACTTCATAAACACTCTATTGAATATTTTGAAACTAATTTGACTGAGAGCTGTCAGGAACATCTGCCAGTCAAATTAGTTTCAAAACATTCAACAATTTAGTAACCTGTATAGTTACCTTGAAATTTAGCTTCTGGGAATTCAGCGTTCAAAATATATAAATCGATTCAAATATGTGAACAAAGTGGGTGGAACTTACGTAGATATGGGCGGGGCATAGCTAGAAATGGGCGGGAAATAGCTAGAAATGGGCAGGGCATAGACAGAAATGAACTCCTGTATTGATGACAATTCACAACAAAAATGTAGAGATTTACTATAACCTAACCCATTAATGGTCAAGCCGGCCAAAATTGCCGTCCAAAGCGATCTTGAGAAATGTCCATTTTGAGGGCATAGAAAAACAACTTTTGAAAATTTACAACAGGAATGTCTGGCTTTGTAACGGAGACACTCATTCCGATGGTTAATTTTCAAAAATAGTTTTCAGGTGGCCTGGAAATGTACATTGATGAATGGAAAAGATTCAATTTTCTTGACCAATCCTAGTTATCCTGAAGCAATAACATTAGGAAAAATATTTGAAAACTTCAGTGACAATCATCTTCTTCTGAGCCGCCATTTTACTTTGATTTTTATAGCTGCCATTATTTGTGATTCTATTGTTCTTGCTGTTGTGCCAAGTCCAGTATAAAACCATTCTCGTAACGCTACAGCAAGTCATTGTACTGTTGGCCTCCGAGGTGAGCTGATCTACCTGGATAATGGTGTAGCAAGCGTATAGTAGTTCAATTCTAAATGTGTGAAACGTGTTAAGCTAGATAATTTTATAGCAATTTGACTGATAATTGTTGCTGCTATTCCTTCAAATTATTTGCAAAATAATCACCAGAAAATGCCAGTTCTACTATCTACTGTTTTGAAAAACGATTTGAGTGGAAATTGTTGCTGCAACGACTTCCAACCAGATTGTTTTCAAAATAATTAGTTATCAATGTAATAACACATTCTGATGATATTTCGAGCAATTCGATTGACAGTCATTGCTGACTAAATCAGCAACAACTTTATCACATTATTCCCAGAATAATCATTGCCAGGTTTTCAATGTGGTTAGCTAACATATGTCGTACAATTCGGTAGACCTGTGTCGCATACGTTGTCAAGATCAGAAGTGAAATATGTTCAAAACTGCTCAGTCAGTAGATACATGTAAGCGCGCCACTGCATGACAGCTCATGCATGTGCTTTGCTGACCTACCCATCTATTTAGTACATGGCAGATCTCTATTACGTTTATGATACAGGCCTAGCTAATTGTACAAACATGTATTAGCTAACGACACTTGACACCAATTATTCTGATAAGATTTGATAACATTCTTGCTGCCTTAGTCAGCAATGACTGTCAATCGTATTGCTAGAAATATCTTCAGAATGTGTTACTACATTGAAAATCCTGCTGATTATTTTGAGAACAATTTGTTGAAACTTGTTGCAACAACAATTTTCAGTCAAATCATTTTCAAAACATTAGCTAGTATTTTCTGATGATTACTTCGCAAATATTTTGAAGGAAAGTTGTTGCTGCTATCACCAGCAACAATTATCAGTCAACTTGTTATAAAAATATCTAGGCTAGTACATTTTACATCTACAATTGAAAACACACAATTAAAATTGAACTACTACACGCTATACAGGTCGATCCGCTCACCTCAGAGGCTAATAGTACAACGACTAGCATTAGCGTTACGGGAATGGTTTTATACAGAGCATAGGGCAGCAGCGAGAACAATAGAATCCCAAATAATGGCGCCGGCAAATATCAAAGTAAAATAGCGGTTCTGAGGAAGACGATCGTCGCTGAAATTTTCAAATAATTTCCTAATGTTATTGCTTCAGGATAAGTTTATACACAATGTAAGTTTTCGTGCGTAGCAAAAGCTTAACCCTTTAATGGTCATGCCAGGCAAAAATGGCCTCTGTTATAGTCTTGTGGAATGCCCATTTACAGGAAAAGAGAATACAATTTTTGAAAATTTACCACTGGAATGACTGGCTCGGTTATCGAGCCAGTCATTCCAGTGGTAAATTTTCAAAAAATGGATTCCCTTGTCATGTAAATGGAGATTCAATAGGCAGAGGTTTAAGTTTTCCTGACCAAATTTGACCATTAAAGGGGTAAATCTTCCAATATCCCCCAATGTACTGGTTCAGGCAATATTCTATTAACAAAACCGGCCTCTGTAGGAGTCTTGAGGATTGTCCATTTTCAGGCACAGAAGACTATTTTTGACAATTTTCAATTGGAACGACATAATCGAGCCAGCCATTCAAGTGGTTAATTTTGGAAAATAGTCTTCTCTTGGTCTGCCAATGAATATTTCTAATGAGTAAATTTGAATTTCTTGAACGGATTTGAAGGTTAGAGTTAAGACAAATATGCATGCATACCGAAACTGGTCTATTTTCACTGTTAATACAAAGAACTAGACAGTGCAAGAATATTGTGCAATAGGTAGAGGGACAAGCTGATTAACATGCATGTATGCACGCACATGCATACATGCACACACACACATAGTGACTACTCTGAAACCTGTTATGGACTTTATCACCTTCATCAACTAACCTGTCATCACTGAAAATACATAATAAAGAAATTTGTTCTAAGACACAAATACGAAGTATCACCATTATGATTGTCATAATGACAATGACGTCATCTAAACATCATCTACGTATTCATCATCATTTACATTGTCAATGCTGTTGTCATCGTCGCGACATCGTCAATGGTATCATTATTAAACATCACCATTATGCGAGCAATGTCCAGTATTATCATAGATTCACACCCGCGTAAAGATTCAGCAAAATTAGTTTTTCTTGGTGGATGGAATTAGTATGGTCAAGAGAATTGTAATTCTTAGTTAATGAATTAGCGAATTTCCTTTTACAGGGCAAGAAATTGATTTACCAATTTATAATTGGAATAACGGTAATTGAGCCAGTCATTTCAGTGGTAAATTCCCAAAAATAGTTTTCTCAAGCCCAGTAAATGGACACTCAAGACCGCTGCAGAGGCCAAGTTTAGCTAGCTTGACCATAAAAATGTTAATAATAAAATCTCAAGCAGAGCAGCCTATCAGTAATTTAGATTGGTACAGATATTATTATATCTAATACAGGAATTGGTCAAGGAAATACACAGTCGCTCATAAAGAGCCAGCTTAGTTGGGGATTCGATTATAGTTTATGGTTGTTAACTGGTTGAATGACAATGGGGAGCCCAAATGACATCATATGCCTTCTTTTGCGGTATTCCCATTGTTCTTCAACCTGTTAACAACCCTCCTTTAGATACAGTACAACTCGGAAACAACTTAAAAAGTTTCCACAACAAAATAAAATGTAATGTTGAATTTTTTTAACATTGCTTACTAACATGTTTCTGTTTTCACTTTCAAAATATTCTAACTTATTTATGACCTGTACTGTAGAGACTTTTCCCCCCCCCCCCAATCCACTGACTCATACAATGTCCATTTGCAGCACAAAAGAATTGACCAATAGGATTCAAAATATCCTTCTCTTGGCCTGTATATGGCCACTGTGTATCAGAAACTATATGCATTCTTGACCAATTTTAGCCATCAAAGGGTGTATATTCTAATAAAGGCAGGTGTGCGATAGTGTGCATTAGTCAGAATCTAAATAAATTGTTGACTACGTAAATAAAATAAACTTTTAAAAAACAAAAACGGAAATTTGACACATTTAAAATAATTTTAAAACAACTTTAAGCAAATAATATTAATAATGAAAAATAATTTAATAAAGACAAAAACTTTATCTGCTCCAATGAATCAACTTACCACTTGAAGCACTACCTCATTCTCTCCTTTACTCGACAATTTGTCATCAGGGTGAATTACCTCCCCTTGTGATAGCGGATCCTCGCGAGCACTGCCATATGACGCGCCATTGCTACTGACTTTTGACACTTTCGTCGGTGAATGTGAACTAGCTGAGTGAGTGGGTGATTGTACGATCGTAGCATCATTATTAAAATTGGTGGCTGTATCTGAATATAGAAAGATAAAATATATTCTTTGCTTACCACAAACCAGGCTTGGGTCCATGCACAAATGCATATTTGCACTTGTATATAAGTGCATTTTTGACAACTCCATTTTTCCACAAATGCATATTTGCAATTGTATTTAAATGCATTTTTGACGATTTTCGATTTTTCCACACTGCATCATAAAAATCATTATTTTAAACAAAATTAAAATTAATCATTAAATAGAAAAACCATCCACGCATATTGATGACATCTTTAACCCTTTAAAGGTTAAATTTTGTCGAGAATATCAAAATATTTGCCTATTGAATATCCATTGGTAAGCCAAGAAAAGGATATTTTTAATCATTTATGAGTGGAATGTCTGATAACCTGTTAAACGGGCCAGTGACTCCAGTGGTAAATTAAAAAACAATCATCTCTGACTGAAAATGGACATCAAGTAATTAAAAATTTAGTTTTTCTTGACCAATCGGTTAAATGGTCAAACCGACCAAAACCAGCCTGCAAATGGACATTCAATGAGCAGATCTTTTGATTTTCTTAACCAAATTTGACCAGTAGAGTGTAAGTATTAATTCTAATTTCTTATGGTGCACAGTACAGCTCATAAGTAAGCTAATTGCTTCCAAAACAGAAATAGAAACATGTCAGTTCATACAATTGTGAATACGATGTAAGAATATTTTTGACTTAATTTGATTGGAAGCCACTTTTGCCTAATGCAGCAGCAATTGGCTTCCAATCAAATTAACTTCAAAATATTTAACGGTACATTTTATTTCATTGTGGAAACGTACTATGTTATTTCTGGGTTGTACTGTATTGCATCCACACAACAATTTCCGGTCTATTTCTAGTTCTACTATAGAGCTGTGCGATATACCGATCCCACACCGTAAACCGGTTCAATATGGTGACGGTTTGCAAACCGCCGTAATCATGCTCAAACCAAAAAACCTAATTAAATTTTCGGTGTATCCATTACTGATTAATCTTTTTAAATTACAAATATTGCTGCTAACTCAGCCTCTGTAGTGGTCTTGAGAGCTGTCAATTTGCCGACCTAAAGAATTCTACTTTTGACATTTTACCACTGCAATGACTGGCTCGATTACGAAACCAGACACTCTTGGTAGATTTTCAAAAATAATCTTCCTTTGTGTGCAAATTCCATGAGAAAATTATAATTTTTCTGACCAAATTTGCGGATTAAATGGTTAAAACGCAGGCTCATTTGAACATACAAATGTCTACATTTCCGTTATTTTCTACTCCCACTAAATTGCTTATGATGAATTGCATTCTGTCTGTAAACTTTACAATATTTTGAAACTAATGTGATTGCAGGATGCTGCTGTTGTTTGTAGCACCAAATCTCAGTCAAATTACTTTCGAAATATTTAACATACACAATAATATAAAAATTGTAAATGAATGACTTTCTATTGGTCTTTCATATTCTGTGTTAACATAATCTAATTGGTTATAAAATGATTTCTCTCATTAATTCTCGTGCGCATGATTGATGCGTGTTCGGTGAGTAATGAATGAGTCTCGTGCTGAGTGAAAAATTCATTATCAGAATTCCGTTAGAATCACGCGATTACCTATACTGTTCAAGACTAACTGTTCAAACCCGCTAATCTAAACAGGCAGTCCACATCACGACTTCCGAGGGATTTTCAATTCGGATACAAACCAAACATGTTTATTGCCTCTGTATTTCTGAGCGAATGAGTTATCTAAACATTGGGTGGGTTAATTAGCTTTGTTGTCATAAGTTTTTAAAGCTAAGATCGCAAGTTAACGACCATCTTGACCAGTGGTATCCGTTTGCGTTATATAGCGGTAATAATCTTAATTCAATAGGCTTATGCGCTAATCACGCCCCACCTCTTGTAACAGCACAAAATCATCATTACTGGGATGTCTAACAAATGTAATATAAACGATATGACTCGATGGCCGCTTGTCATCAGTATGTTAAAATGAGAGTAATTGATTGAAAGTTTATGCTGTCTGTGACACCAACAATTTTCAACAAGCAGTATAAAAATAATAGCACATTCTTCAACTGATTACCGAAAATTAAGGTATATATCCCGTTGTTCAACTCTTGATGATTAAATAAACGATACATTTTAGCAATTACTGGCGTAATCAGAAATGAATTCTATATAGCCTATTCCGTGCTTATAATAAAAGTAAGTCGTGAGCGTGTATTCTGGGATGAAGGTTCCAGACAACACACGTATACCTGCTATATGCTTATCGAAAAAAAAATTACATACACTAATTGTACCCACCCATCCTTGGCCCCATCCCACCCCATAAAACCGATATACGGTTCAAACCGGTTTGAAAATTGACATCGTCACCGGTTTGACATTATGCCATACCGCGCAGCCTTATTCTACTACAGGTAAGACAAGAGGAACGTATTTGGCAACATCTAATCTAAAGCCATTAAAGGTGCCTATTCACACCAAAATGCTTCAAAATAAAACTTTAAATTGTATACTTTTAAAGGTTTAAATTGTATACCTCAATGTAATGAAATGAAATAAATCATAGCATATGATGATTTCATTCCGTATAAATTTATATAATTTTTTTAGTTGTTTTGTTGAATTAAGGACTCGTGTTTCAATTCAATTTTACAACATAAAAGATTTTATTCATTTATACGTAATGAAATCATTATTTATTAAGATTTATTTCGTTTCATTACATCTAGACACAATTTAAGTCTCTAAAAGTATACAATTTTGACAATTTTATTTTCAAACATTTTAGTGTGAATATACACCTTTAATACTAACATGGCAAACCATGACATTCAGGAATCAAAGGAAAAAAGCGAAATATATGCAAATAACATATACCCCCCAAAAATTCAAAACTCGTACAAAAATAAACACAATATTATAAATGGTGGTAGAGGGAGCAATACATGATTAAATATTATTTGTGGGTCTACAGTCCTAAGTCCATAGAGGGGAAGGGAGCATAGGTTGTGGTGGGGGCCTAACTGCAGGATCGTACAATACAAATACATGGAGGGGTAGGGTAATAGTGAGGGGAGGGAGTATGAACTCCGAACAATGTCATAATAACTTAAAGGACAATTCCGGGATGATAGTGTGCTTTATTTGAAAGATTATTACATGTGTAATGAAATTGCGCCAGAATAATAACCAGATAGAAATAGCGTAACCAACTATCGCTAGATAAAGTCGGTAAAATTAACAATTTTTCACACATCGGGGCGCTGCCATTTTATCACGTCTAGCTACGTCAGTCCCGCACCACCGTTATTGCTGACCGGAGGAGCGAGGCCAATAGATGCGGGGATATATTTTAAGGAAGCATACGTAAATGATAATAGCAAACGAACCTCTGAAGCGATTCTAATGATTCTAGGATCTCTAAATAGGTGCCGAGCTCGGGACTAATATGATATAATGGATGTTAATATCAGACAAGAGATTCAAAAGACTGGAATATATAAAAAAATTATTCATCTAAGATACAATCTTGAGAATATGTTATCTTTTTTGGGTAAAATTCAGCATGAGATGGTTTTTGTCTCGCAGACTCGATCTTTGCGTATTGTCATTAAATTGAAGTGTGCTTAAAGCTGAAAGAAATGGCTATTTGCCTGACCAATTATAATTTTGCTCACATGAATTTTCATCACCGATCAATATTGCCTGGCAAGCTGTAGTAATTTCAATAATTAAGACTTTTTGATGGAATTTTTCCCATTATGTGATAACATTGTAATGCTTCGGCACAGCAAATTCTGTCATTGTAGCCTTAATACTCATTCTGATATGGGGTGATGGATAGACCGCATCCTGAAATTTGTGTTTAAAATTTTGCTGGCTTAGTGTTTCCCACAGACTGTATCTCTTGAACCACTAGGCCGATTCTATCATCCCTAACATTGGATAGATCTTCGAATTTGCAGCTACATGTAGGTGTCAGGATTATTACAATCGGTTTTGTGGTTCCGGCAATATTATCATATTATAAGTTTCTTGGAATATATATTTACACTGCCTGCGACACGCGCTATAACGGTATCTTGATACGCACATGTCAAGTGTGCCACTTCATTTAACCCTTATAGTATGGTGTAAAATGCGTAATAGCCTACTTACAAAGACAGTGCCGGGGTAAATTTTGGAAAAAAAAAGGTTGCTGAACTGTGTTGCTGTCGTGCACAGCAATGACTTACAGCAGCATGGTTACCAAAATAAACACATTCTGATAGGATAGAGAAAATTGAATCTATGCTCAGCGCTCTATGGGTTTAACGATTCCCCACCGACTTCGAATACTAGAATTACTTGAAAAACTTACTAGCTTAACTGGACAATGTCCTACGATTACAAATTAGCACCTGTAAGGCCTCCATGCATATACATATTTACTGTACAGCCTTCGTGCTCGGCAAAGATAGCGTTGGTGTGGGGAGACGTCAGAATCTCGTGAAATCTCGCTCTCGTTGCAAGAAAATGGCGCCGCCCGGGAGATAAAATAATCCCCTGTTTACGATGGTATAATTACTCGTATTATTTGTCTATTGTTTTTATTTAGGATCCAATATGTTAGTCATATAATAGTCTTTCAAATAAAATACACTTTTACCAATCCCGGAATTGTCCTTTAAATTATAAATGCCATCTTCCTTGAACATGCAAGTGTAAGTGGGTCAACGATGAGTAACTATCATCATCTCCATTTAGATATTTTTAGATAATGTTGATTAAGATGACTTACAGCAGAATTTATATCTACAGAAATGTACCACACAGAAAAAGCAGTGAAAATGTGGTTTGAGAATAGATACGTGTTGACAGATGGAGACAGAGAGAGTGAGACATATGCTAGAATCTGCTTTTGACCATATCACCTCCATCAACTAACCTGTTCATCAATCAATTCCCTGTATCTCGATTTCATGTCCACCAAACAAGAAATCGGTTGAATATTTTGAAATTAATCTGACTGGAAGCCGTTGCTGCCTTATTGCTGCTTAAGGCAGCAACGGCTTCCAGTCATATTAATTGTAAAATTTTCACCAGAATATGTTATATATTGTAAAGAATTTACTTTTTCAGGAATTTGTGGTTTAAAGGGTTAAGGTAAATTTGTGAATAAACTTGTGAATACCTAGCACATCACTAGAACAACTGGGACTTGATGCGGTAAAGCTGGGCGTACCCTCAGTAAAACCGGTGTGCGTCGGCGTCGACTCGGATCCGGAAAGCGGTGATGGAGCACGTCGAAAATGAGGACTTGTACCCAGCGAGCTAGCACTGACAGATCTGAAATTGGGAAGACAATTCGACACTAAACAGAAATGCTACCAACTAACTTAACATATTTCCAAAACAGAATAAAATATATTGTTAAATATCTTGGACTTAATTTGATTGGAAGCATTGCTGCCTAAAGCAGCAATGGCTTCCAATCAAATTAGGTCCTGCATATTTAACAGAACAGTTCCTTCATCGTGCTCAAAATTGTACTAACTAACATGTTTCTAGTTTTGTCTTCGAAACATGTTACCTTATTTATCATATAAACAAGCCTTCTAGCCCGTTCCATATTTTTCGATATGAGCACACGTGCCATATTCAACGGAGTATTTTCATTGGCTGTTTGGTGCGCAACCCATTTAAATCGACCAATTAAAACATCGATTGATGTGAGCGTGACGCGTAGGGATTACTACGCGTTACTGTTTTACTACGATTTGTTTACTACGATTTGTCATTCATGAAACGTCATCGCAAAATGTCATCGTTTGACAGTTTATCAGTCGACAACGAAGTAACGATTGATGGCTGTGGCTATAATTTTCAATGACCAGTTAAAATACTATTTAACGGCTGACATCACCAGATTTTGTGTTTGTCACTATATTTTGCTGCGCATTCAGTATCTGTTATCAAGTAGTGGTGCGTCACAGCGGCGGTATCGATTTCACGAAAATCAACAATGAGAAATCAGATAAAAGTCACATCAGCATCTATTGGCAAATATTTCAAAATTACAGTTTATATGATAAATAAAATCTCAAACTCGGTCACTTTTCATATCACTATTATGAACCGCGTTGTAAATTATCAATTTTGCACTCGCTAAAGCTCGTGCACATTGATAATTTTCAACTCGGTCCATAATAGTGATATGAAAAGTGACCTCGTTCCACATTCTCTATTTATGAGATATGGAAATTTGTATTTTAAAATGGAATTAAGAGTATAAGGAACCCGTGCCCAATGGTATTATACCTCTAATGATCAAGTCAGTCACAAATGGTTTCTGTGCACAGTGGTCTCAGGATCCTCATACACATATTGACACAAACAATTAACACTTTAACCTTCACAAACCAGATATGATAAATTATTTCTGATCAATTTAAGAAATATTCTGTTTAACCTTTTAGCTCTCATATCAGCCAAAATGTCTTCTGCAGTGGTCTTGAGAAATGTCAATTTGCAGACCAAGAGAAGACTATTTTTAAAAATTTAACACTGGAATTACTGGCTTGATAACGGAGCCAGTCATTCCAGTGGTAAATTTTCAAAAACAGTCTTCTGCAAACGGCAATTTTCTTGAACAAATACAAGGGGTTAACCCCTGTTTAAGACTATATGCTCGGCCTCAACGTGGCACAGGGGTGTAACCCACTGGGTGTTAATCCAGACATTTGGAGGGGCTAACCAGAGCATTATGCACAACGGTAATGAAATGACACTTGGAGATCGAATCAACCGAAATGGTGCTCGCCCCGTGAGGATCCGCCAGGCAGGTGCAGCGCCGGACTCCCCACCCCGAAGGAGCCCACCCTCAGATACTGGGGGTCCCATCAACTCGTCTTGTGGAGCCAGGGGATGAGGATGGAGAGCTACTTGCCAACCGAAAGAGAAGACCAACCCCAAATAGAACCCCAGTATCAACATCATGCACTGGAACGCAGAAGGGGTTACCAACAAGAAATCAGAGCTCGAACAATTCCTGTACGAAAACAACATTGATATCTGCTGCATCCAAGAGACACACCTGCAAGAAGGAAAACCATTTAAGATCAGAGGTTACCAGATTTTCCGGTGTGAAGAGGAAGAAAGAAAGGCGGGGTGATCACCTTGGTCCAAAACAGCGTAAACGCCAGCCAGATCAAAACCTTTATGGAAGAGGCAGAATATATCAAGATCAAGGTAACAACCAGCAACTCTGTGATTGACATTGTCAATTATTACTGCCCTAATGACAAGAATCTCTCACTTGACACAATCCAGGTCCCGGACTGCCACTTCCTCATTGCGGGAGACTTTAATAGCCAGTCCCCGAGCTGGCTGTGGGGATACAGAACACTTGATAAACGAGGAGAAGACATTGAAGCATGGCAAGATGAAAAGCACCTTTTACTTGTCAACGATCCCACAGATCAGCCTACCTTCTACTCGCGCCGGTGGCACTCGACAACAACGCCGGACATGGCATTTTGTACAGAAGACATTCACAGAAACCTCAGTACAGTGGTCAGATCGCAGTTAGGAGGAAGCAACCACCGCCCAGTCCTCCTCTCTCTTTCTGGAAGTATTTCAACAAGTTCACCTCAACATCCAAGGTGGAACTACAAAAAGGAAAATTGGAATCTGTTCGGCATTCGTTCCAATGAGCTTACCCAAAATATAGCAGTAGAAGGGAGAAACATCAACAATGTGGTCAAGCAATTTAATTCAAGCATCCTCAAGGCTGCCAACGAAGCGATTCCTCGAGGGTTCAGGAAAAACTACCGCCCCTACTGGACAACAGAACTGCAAGCAGCACATGATAAACTAGACAAGGCCAGAGAAGATGCAGAGGGTAATACCTGTCATGAAAACCACTTCAGGCTACAACAAACTAAAGCCAGGTATCTAAAGCCCAAGCTGGAGGCCAAAAGAAGAAGCTGGAGGGAAAAGATGGCAGGGTTTAATTTAGAGAAAGACACCACAAAGCTATGGAGACTGACTAAAGCACTGAATGATGAGGGTGTCGGGGGAGAGAAGATTACTCTTGAAGAAGATGGACAAACACTGTCAGGAAAGATGGCTGCAGATGCCTTTGCGAAGGCATATGCAAAAGAAAGCAACATTTCTATACCATGAATGCGTAAAAAAAGGTTAGAAAAGAGCAAAAGGAAAGAACAGACACAAACACTCACGATGCAATGAAAGTTGACATTAGTTTGGCAGAACTGAAGAAGGCTATTCACCAATTGAAGAAGAAGAAATCTCCCGGGCCAGATGGCATTACGAATGAAATGATGCAACACCTTGGTAATGCATCTCTCCGCAAGTTGCAAGACATCTTTAATCTCAGTTGGACCAATGGAGAGGTTCCTCAGTGCTGGAAGGAAGCCAGAATGACTCCTATTCTGAAAAAAGGGAAGAACAAGACAAAAGTGCTGAGCTGCCGTCCTATCACTCTTACAAGCTGCATATGCAAGACCATGGAGCGCATCGTCAACTAGCGGTTGCAGTGGTACCTGGAGTCGGAGAACATTATAGTTTCAGAGCAGGCCGGCTTCAGAAGACACAGGAGCACAGAAGATCAAACAACACATCTTGCACAGGTCATAGAGGACACTTTTCAAGCCAAGAAGGTGATGCTAGCTGCCTTTATCGATCTGTAGAAGGCATTTGACAAGGTGTGGAAAGATGGCCTCCTCGTGAAGCTCCGGCGCACAGGCATCGGTGGCAACATGTTCCGATTGACCAAGTCATACCCACACAATCGCAGAGCTAGGGTGCTGGTGGATGGCCAATCTGGACAGAATGTATTGCTGAGACAAGGGGTGCCACAAGGCGGAGTATTATCACCAACTCTGTTCATACTCTTCATTAATGACATTGTAGCAGAGCTGCCCAATGGAATCCAAGCAGCCCTCTATGCAGATGACCTCGTACTCTGGTGCACCGAGGAGTACACAATGATTGCCACGTACAGAATGCAGCTCGCCTTGGACAGAATTACAGCTTGGGCCAATCACTGGTGTATTATCATCAACAAAGAAAAATCATAGCCATGCTATTCTCACTGTCCACTAAAACCAAGGTTGGCAATCTGACACTGGGTGGTCCCCCCTCGAGTACGAGGACCAGCAGACATACCTGGGAGTCACCTATGACAGAAGATTAACATGGAAGGAGCACATCCAGAACGCAGAGGTAAAGGCCAGAAGAAAGCTAAACATCATGAGGAAGCTGGCAGGAACAAAGTGGGGTGCCAATGAAAGGATCCTCAAGACCATCTACATAGGTGCCGTACGACCACACCTTGAGTATGGATCCAGCTCATGGATGACAGCAGCTAAATCTCATCAACAGAACCTCGACAGAGTACAAAACCAGGCACTGCGCATCATCACTGGTGGAATGAGATCAACACCAATAGAAAAAATGGAGCAGACAGCAGGCATCCCCCCACTTAGCAAAGGAAGGGAATGCAAAGCACTGATCCAAGCTGCAAAGCTCAAATCGTTCAACAACCACCCGATGAAGATCAGGCAAGCACAGCTGTCATCAGAAAGACTTAAAAGATCAAGTTTTGTGAAAGAGACAAAAGCACTTCAAAGGAAACACCAAGAAATGTTGCCAGCACAAATAGAAGACCTAAACCACACCCTCGATCTTCCACCCTGGGAAAACAAACTAGAGAGCATAGCTATTTGCACCACAGTACCTCATCTCACAACCAAAGATGAACACAGTGATGTGAGCAAGAAGGCCCTGACCCTAGCCATGCTGGAAGAAATGTACCCTCAGGAGACATGGATAAGGATCTACACAGATGGATCAGCCAAAGATGCAATTAGGAGCGGAGGTGCCGAACTGCACATACAGTATCCAAACGGACAACATGAGTCAGCTGCAATACCGGCAGGCAAACACTGCACAAACTACAGAGCTGAAGTCGAAGCACTGGTTCATGCAGCTAATACCATCAGCAGAACAGCAGACCCTATTGCACAGATTGTCTTTTTATCTGATGCCCGCTCCGTCCTTGAGGCTATCACCAAAGGTAAGCTGCCACAACTTGAAGAAGCACTACATACCATCAAATGCTTTCGGATAGCATTGCAGTGGATCCCCTCACACTGTGGAGTCCAAGGAAATGAGGAAGCAGACAAGATGGCAAAGGTGGGTGCAGAAGAGAATCAGACAGAAAACATGGTTACCCATACAGAGATGAAGACTATCATCAAGTCACTCTATAGAACACCTTAATCAGAAGATGCCTACCATCATCTCTCGAGGCCAGAGCAAGTGACCATTTTTCGTCTCAGAACTGGACATAACAGACTAAACCAACACATGTACAGGCGGTTCCACCTTACGACATCGCCCGCTTGTCCTTGTGGAGAAGCAGAACAGACCACAGAGCACATACTTCAATGTTGCAGTACGTATCAGCTGCTGAGAGAAGAGATCTGGCCTTTGCCAACCTCTTTTCTTGAAAAGCTGTATGGGCCTGTGGAAGAACTGCAGAAAACCAGATTTCATTTTGAGAACGGCTCTCCAAGTGTGATACCAGCAATCGAAAAGAAGAAGAAGACAAGGGGTTAACGGGTTAAGGCCATACCAATTCATTTATTTGTTTTACAAACCCGCCTAACTTTATTTTTCCATATTTAGAAAAAAGATAATGCTGGAATTATAAGGCATTACTTTCAACATTCTTTCCATCAAGCAGTTTTTCGAAGCCAAATCCTTATCACTCAGACATGTAAGAATTGCTCAGAATTTTCTGTTGCTCTTTTTGTTCTCTCTAGCTTTGTCGACCCTTTAATGGTCAAGCCGCTCAAAAGTGTTCTTCCATCGTCATGAGAAAAGTCCATTTGCTGACCAAGCGACTATTTTTGAAAATTTACCACTGGAAATGGCTGGTTTGCCTGCAAATGGACACTCACTGAGAAAACGTTTTGGATTTTCTTGATCAATCATGACAATTAACATCATGAAAGGATTAATAATGTAATGGCTTAAAACTTCTGAGCTTGAAATTGTGAATTATTTTAAAAAATTTCTCATCCCCAATCTTGTATTTTGGGTGGGAATTTTTTGCAAAAGCAAACATTAAATTGGTCTGGCCTAACATGTTTAGTATTAAAACTGCAACTGACCACAAATGCTCATTCCTAGGGGAAACTTGTCGATGGAAAAAGAGTGAAGTATTTCTTACTCGCAGCTATACAAAATATATCAAATTCTTTTTAATCTGAGTATTCTACTGAATATTTTGAAGCTAATTTGCCAGGAAGCTGTTGATACAAATTAGTTTTGAAATATTCGCCATCTTACCTGCATAGATGCATAGAAAATAGAAAAATATTTCCTGAGATAACAAAAATGAAAGGATTAATGACATGTGACATTGGCTCACCTAAGAGCTGCATCATGTGACGCTTGCTCTGACGATGACACCTGCGGCTTTGAGTAACTGACTTCCGACACAGTGCTAACATCATTAGATACTGTTGTGGCCAGGCTGGGCACTGTACTCGTTGCCACTGCCTCGGCAAATGTGGGTGGCGGTGTGGAATCTTCTGGAAGAAGGTCCGGTCGCCCGCCTATTGCACCTGAGTGTTAGAGAATGGATAAATAATATTATATGCTTTAGGGGTACTGGGTGTGCACATCGTTTCTTCAGTGAAGCAAAATCATACTTCAGGAAAACTTTCAATTCTAATAATAGATATTGCAGCGCCTATCAATTAATCAGTCACACAATCAATCGTATTCAGTCTCACAATCAGTCACATTCAGTCGCACAATCAGTCACACAACAAGCAGTCAGTCAGTCATGCGAGCGGGCGGGATAGCCAGCCAACCAGCCATCAATTAAGCATTCGTGACAAACTTATCTACGTCAGTCATGACGTCATTGATTATGACATCATCCTACACGTCACACAGTTGATTATGATGTCATAAGATTGATGGATAATGTGAAAGGTCCATTTGCTGAAATAGATTCAATGAGAATAAGTCAGAGCAATCAGAAATTGCAGACCTTCGCCCTCACGTTTGTCACATTGTAAAAAGTTTTCAGACTTTTCCGAATATTTCAGGTTTTCAACATTTTTTTAGATATCGCCCAAACATTGCGGAAGCATAGTGTACAGTCACACATCCTTTCTTGTGCTAAAATGTGTAACAAATCGGACCAGTAGTTTCTGAGATATTCATATATATCCTGAATTTGATCAGGAAATCCTCTCAAATTATAAGTTCCTTTGCGATGGAAAACCTTGACAAATGTTTACGCGAAAGCGAATCAGTTCACAGCTCTGGACAAGTGTGCTGTGCCACCACATGCACCTGCACACCAACACACGCACACCCACGCACACACGCACAAACCCAATTATATTGTATCATGTAGACAATATGTCACCTGCATCATCTGAAAAACTGATCATTCGTTGCGCTCTCTCCGGTATCGTTCTTCTTTCCTGGCCCGCTTCCTGGCTCTCCGAAATCTCGCGTCCCCGCATAAGGACGCCACGCTTTTTGGAGGGCGAATGTTTCAAAGCTGCACAATAAAGACAGCATAAAGCATGAATATACACCCAGATAAATCACAGCAGCATGGTTAGCGTACACCGCATAAATAAGTTAACATGTTTCCAACTCGAAAAACATGTTTGTTAGTGAGAAATGTTCCGTTGAATATTTTGAACATAATTGGATTGGATGACATTGCTGCCTTAGACAGCAATGTCTTCCAATCCAATTATATTCAAAATATTTAACAGTATGTTTAACTTTGTTTTGGAAAAATGTTACGTTTTTATTAGCTGTACTGTAGCTTTAGAAGGAACATACATGTATTACAAGGCATTCAGATTTATAAGGTTATCATGTAGCAATAAATGTGTAAGGAAATTGCTAGAAAAATTCAGTGATGATAATCTTCTAAGAAGTTGCAATTTTAGTTTGATAATTGTAGCCGCCATTATTTGGGATTCTATTGTTCTCGCTGTTGCGCTATGCTCGGTATAAAAGCATTCCCGTAAAGCTAATCCTAGTCACTGTACTGGTGGCCTGCAGGGTGAACAGTACTGCCTCGATAGAGCACAGTAAAGCTTCAGAGTTCTATTCTAATTGCATATTTCCTATAGTACAGGTGAAACCGCTACCGGTAGGCTAAATATTTGTATAACGAAAATTGTTGCTAGCTATAACAGCAACAACTTTCCTTCAAATTGTTCTCAGAATTCTCATTAGACAATATAAGTATCACTAGACAAAATTATTTGCCTGAAAATGGGTGTTGTAATAACATTCAATCAAATTGTTCTCAAAATAATCAGCAGGATTTTCAATGGAGTAACACATTCTGAAAATATTTTGAGCAATTTGATTGAAACGTGTTACTGACTAGGAAGCAACAACATTGTCAAATTCTTCTATGAATAAACTGTGCCAGGCTTTCAATATCACCAGCTAACTAATGTATTGCAATTAGCTAGGTCTAAGGGCAACATAAAACATTTTTTCGTCTCTTGTAAACCTCCCAGATGAAATTTTTCTTTTTTTCAGCTGGCCGGGAATAAAAAAATATTTTTCCAACACCACCAACCCCCCCCACCACCCCTCCATCCCCATAAATGTTAAAATCAATACATTTGTCAAACTACAAATTAGAATGTTTTACTGCCATTTGTATGCAATGCGAATCCCTTTTGCTCATTGTGTCATGAAAAACATGACAAATTTGGCAATCACAACCATAGTTAATGGACATTTAGTCAAATAGCTGAAAAACAAATACTAATGATCTTTTTATAATAAATTAATAATTGAAAAAAAATGTCGTCCCTCCCTATTGGGGTTTTTTTCTCCTACCCGGTTTGCAGGAAACAAAATCTTTTTTAAGGATGGCTTAATGGCCTGTGTCATAAACGTGATCAAGATGAAGTGTTAAATATATTTCCGGTCTGCCAGCGCAATCATGATCACACATGCAAGGGAATGTACTGATTAACAATGAACTGAAGACAACAGTTTCTAGCATCTTTCACATTGGATCGCGATAGCGCATATGACATAGGTCTAATTAATTCTCACATATATTTGTTAACTAATGATATTGAAAGCCCGGCGTAGATTATTCGGAGAGAACTTTTGGACAGATTGATAAATGGAACCAGTTTCTCTATTCTTGAGGACGTGGATAATCAGAAACAATTATGTGTTAACCCTTCAACACTTAAAATTTTTTCAAGAAAGTTTTAATTTCTCATAGAAATTGTCCATTTGCAGATGAAGAGATTATTTCTGAAAATTTATCACTGGAATGACTGGCTCTGTTATCGAGCCAGTCATTCCAGTGATAAATTTTCAAAAAAGTCTTCTCTTGGACATTTCTCAAGATTTAAAAGGATATCCTGTAAATGCAAATAAAATTTGAGCAGAGTCTTGTGGTTGATGATAGGTGTTTAGAAGTTACACAATCAAGTAAGAAATATGCCCATGAATTTACAGTCTGTAGTCCACTAGAACATAAAGATTAACACATGCATGAGCTTGAAAACTTAACCATATTTAACTTTCAATCAAATGACTGCAAAACATCTTAAGCAAACTATATATAAAACAATTACCTTAAAATTAACTTAAGGATTAAGGATTTACTAAAACACATCTAAACATGAAAGGCAAAAACAAGACTGAGTATTTCCAGCATGTATATGTGTATGTATAATCTAACCTGGCTTGATTTGATTCAGGGTTTGCTGACATTTCACTTAAGCAAGGAAGAGCAATCAGATATTGCAAAGCAGCACCGTCTTATTTTTTCTTCATGAAAACCAAAATCGGGGGATTCCTACTTTATCAGACAAACTGTTGAGCTATGCTATAATTTTAGCAAAAATCAGATCAGTAGTTTCCGAGATATTGGTGCAGACAAACAGATCAAAAATGTAATATCTATTTAACTAATTTCATCACCTTCAAAGGCAATTATTCTAGCATCTAAATATTTTAGGATTCTCTGTACGGTTTTTACGTTTCTTTTCCACATTAACCCTTTCACCGATGAATTCCCGAATCTCATATCCAAGGCAACCGTACAAGAAAACCGTTAAACATTTTGAAATTAATTTGACTGGAAGCCGTTACTGCCTAAGGCAGCAATGGCTTCCAGTCAAAATAATTTCAAAATATTCAACCGAATAAGTTGTGTATCAAAAAGAATTTACTTATTCAGGGATTTGTCAGCGAAAGGGTTAAATTTATTCAGAGAATAATCAGATAGGATTTTGGTTTGGACACATATAGGATCAAAGTTGGCTGACACTGATGACAAATTTATGATAAATCTGGATCTGAGAGATTTTTCTAAGTCATTTTCTTCCTTTATATTTCAGATGATGTGGCTCTCATTCCTATATTGAATGGAGTTAGGTCAAGGTCAAATCTCAAGTTTATTGAATAATACAATATTGGCACAAAAATAAAATAAAGCCTAACATAAAATATTTACACAAAGTTCTAATTACAAAAAAACAACCTAATATATATTTCTAAACGACATGTATCTGTCTACTCTATACACTGACTACGAGCAGACATTCTTCCAATTATAAGCTTCTTAAGAGATATGTCAGATTACTTCATTGATCAATATTTTTAATAACTGACCAATGATATTGCAAAAGAAATTTATTCCCCAGAAGCAAAAAAGCAAAGAATAGTTTAGGTTCTATAAGTGACAGTTAAACAAGCCTTAATGATCACGGTTGCCAAACATGGCTTCTGTTAACACTTTAGTGGTCAAATTTGGTCATGAAAATAAATATATTTCCCTATTGAATGTCGATTTGCAGGCCGAGAGAAGACTATTTTTTAATATGTATCATTGGAATGACTGGCTTATTTAACGAGCCAGGCACTCATGTGGTAAATTTTCAAAAATAGTCTTCTCTTGGCCTGCAAATGGACATTCCTCAAGATGATTGCAGAGGCTGGTTCTGGCCGGCTTGACCATTAAGGGGTTAACATATCTTGGGATTCTGAATTCTATCCATGACACTCTGCCTCTGCAGACATTTTGCAAGACAACTACAAAATACATTTTCAGTCAGTTTGGCCATGAACCCTTTAATCCTTGAAATTTCATGGTTTGAATTTAAGGCAAATATACAGAAAACCTGATCAATATGATTTTGAAACTAATTTGTCTGAGAGCTCTTGGTACCTATGCCAGCAACAAGTTCCAGTTAAATTTATTTACAAATATTGAACAGCTTTCCGATATAGTCGTCTTGAAATTGAGATTGGAATTTCAAGAAAATCACATTTCTGCATTTTTGTCCATTTGGAGTCTGGAAGAATACTATTTTTGACAATCTACCCATGGAATGACTGGTTTAAAGAGCCTCTTTTCTTGTCCTGCAAATGGACAATTCCTAAGATCATTGAAACAGTTTTGGACAACTTGACCATTCAAGGCTCAAACAACTGCTATGTTTTGACCAAGAAAGAAAATGGTCACTAAAACATGTTCATTTACTATATACACTGTACAGAAGCAACCGGGTCGAGGAACTACATAAACGGTGTTGATTACCTAAATCAACAATTTTACGAAAACGTTGAGTGCCTTTGAGGATTGGATGATCCACTGTGTATGATGACGGCAGTGAGTGAGAGTGAGAGAGAAATGAAACAACACAGTCAATTAAATGGTAAACAACGCACAAATACAAGGTCCACTCGGACAAAGACGACATAGTTGTTCACATAAACAGATGTCCGGAAATATGACATCGACGAGGATGACAGACTCACCGACACGACCAGCGGGGAGAGATAACATTGGCAAAGACGACAGAGTAACGTACTCACACATAATTAATCTATTTGCTTCTATATATACAGGTTAATCATATTTAATCATCGTAAACTCGGTTATAGAATGATTATTTTGAGAATTATTGACTGCAAGTTAATGGCGTGTGATTAGTATATGTTTCACAGAAAGCATTATACAGAATCTCTTGATATTTATGTATGAATTAATTTCAATTAAACAGGTATTATATTTTTCATGATATAAAACTTATTCTGTTGAACATTTTGAAATTAATTTGACTGGAAGCCATTGCTGCCGCCAGTCAAATTAATTTCCAAATATTTATGTTTCCTGTATGGTAGTGTTGAAAATGAGGTATGGAAAATTCATCTGTGAAACGGTTAAATGACAGCTGATGGTAGACCCCCACCCAACCGCCAATGTTTTGATACAAAGAATTGTCATTTTGAGGCAATGCATATTTGTCTTCCACCACACACATTCAGGCAACTATCTTCAAATCTCACTCCATTGGCAATTTTAAAAAACCCCATTTAACTCCCTTTGAAAGCATAAAGCAATCTCCCAGTGGATTTCCTTTAGTAGCCTTATCATGATCAGTTCACAGTAGTCAATGGCCACTTTGGCTAATTGTTTAATTTTAACCAATAGAAATGGCATTAGCTTTCATGACATTGCTTGCCAGAGAAGCTTTTTTTTTTAATTGAATGCCCTGCCTTCAGGCCCTTGAGCCATGGGACCATAAACCTCAGCTTTTAGAAGTTGAGAGAAGTCTGTTTCAAAAGGATATTTGTTTTTAAAAAGCAAATGAGAATTCTATTTCTAGCTATGGCCTGCCACTTTCTAGCTATGTTCCTCCCAATTTGTATGCATGTTGGAATCGATTTGAAACTTTGAAATATGAATTCCCACAATCTAATTTTCAAGGTGCCTAACTATACATCCAAACTGATGAATATTTTGAAACTAATTTGCGAGGGAGCGTTTGCTGCTATAACGGCAGTAGCTCTCAATCAAACACGGCAAATTAGTTTCAAAATATTTAACAGAATGTTGATTTGAGTGTAAATTTATTAAAGATATACAATTCATACACTTTTGTGACAGAGATTTTGCCGTTCGTGATAGAGCTATGGTATTCTGATTTTGACATCAGCAAACAAGTGACATATTTGGTTATGACGTCAGGTATTTGAGCTACACATCAGATCCCTCCATTGGCAGGGTCATAATGTCTGAGAACTTTCATCCATCTTTGACCACGCAATAGCCCCCTCATACTTACATTTTGAAGCCATTCTTTCAGAAACAGTAAATCAAAAATTTGATGTAATTCACGGGTGACATAAGTACGGTTGATGATAAGGTAGATGACTATGAAAACGACATGTTGGCTGCTGCTGTATTGTGTTCTTTAACTCTCGAGGTTGTTCAACAAAAATTACAACAGAAAATGTATATTTGCAGACCAAGAGAAGCCTATTTTTGAAAATTTACAACTTGAATGACTGGCTCGGTTATCGAGCAAGTCATTCTAGTGGTCAATTTTCAAAAATAGGCTTCTCTTGGTCTGCAAATGGACATTTCTCAAGACCACTGCAGAAGCCATTTTTTGCTGATATGAGTGCTAAAGGGTTAAGGTGGTTCAATGCATTGACTTAAATTGTTACTATCTGCAGTCATATTATTCTCAAAATAATCAACAGCTATAGATACAAATCACAGTATACATATGTGCATAGAATGTAATGGGATTAAATACAAACATAGTATATATACATATATAACAGGATAGTATGAAATTGCTAAGAAACCTGTAATGTCAAAAGTGAGTCGCTAAGTGCTAAAGTAATGATTTTATAATGAGTAAATATTGGCAAAAAAGATGTGCTGTGAACGTAAAGCTGAACGGACATGTTTTAGATATTCAGTACTATCAATTAACAACACAGTAATAGCAATTACACATTCCAGATTTTGTAATGGAGGGAACTGATGTGTCACTCAAGCATCCGCTAGCTGACATCACAATGAAAATGATGTATAGGTGAGAGGTTCATCAGGAAAATTGAAACGTCCATATTAGTGTATGAACTGTAGTTTTTGATGAATTTACAATTTAATAAAAATTCGATAGAACATTCTGAATCTAATAGCCAGCAACAGCCTCCAGTCACATTAGTTTCAAAATATTCAACAGCTTACCTGAATTGATAAATTTGAAACTTGGGATACTATGAATTCAGGTTTCAAATCAATTCCAACCACGTAAAAGGTTGGTGGAGTTAGAAATGGATCCCTCTATAACTAATGAAGGAGTTGCCATGTTTTTAATAACAGCGAGATATTCACATACGGAGCCACAAACCATGTTCACACATTAAGAAGGGCTAATCACTATACTAATATTATATATAATAATATATACTAATCACTGCACTACTGTCACCTCTGTGTAAGAAGCTCAGGAACAGAGCCTATCTTGATATAGCTGTCATGAACTATCAGGTAAGTCTTATATTAATATGAACACATGGAGTCCTGAATGGGCAGATACCAAAAACCAGTACATGTACCATTATATAACCGGCCTCAGTTAGAAGTAAATAGTTTAATATGGCATGTCAGCTTTAACCTAACCAACAAGAATTCTGTGTAACGAGGATTATATTTCAATAAAAATGTTTATCATATATTATATTTTTGGTTAAACTCATGAATTCTGACACGGGAGAAGATTCACGGTAAGACGTCATCGAGTGAATTGTCAACCATATGGATTCAGACTACGCCACACGTGGATTCAGACTACACCACACCGGGTTTCAGATTATAAGAAATTGGCATCTAATACAGTTACAATGCGGGACATCAACTCTGATCCAAGTTTTAGTTTAACAAACATTAAGTGTTCCTCTTGTATCTCATTAACATGGTGGTGTATGAATGAGCTGTGATGAGCTTTCAATAAATAACAGCAGTACATTATTACATCACTCCGTGACTCTCATGGGCAATGGAAGAAAATTACTATTAACCCGTACGCCACTGATGTCAGATTTTGAAATTTTCAAATTAAATTAAAAGATGAACTGGTGTACATATTTCAACAAATTTGGTGGAAGATGGTGCTGTCGAAGACAGCAACATCGTCCACCAAAATTGTTGAAAAATGTATACCAGCTTCTTTGCCATTGACATGGTAAAAGATAGAATATTTACATCAGAGTGGTAAGTGTCACGGAATTCCAAAATATGTAAATAATATAATTATTTTATTTTATCTAAATTATACAAAAGCATTATTTGGTGTGCTTTGACTTTTTTCTGTTTATATTCCCCTTTAAGGAAGGAAGCTGGTACTCATCAACAGTTTTAATAAGTATATAGATGATACAAGTAAATAACTATTATTACATGACTTACGTGTTGGGATTTTTTTAAAGACCTTATGCTCGAAGAACGCCTGGAATCTGAGTGAATAAAAGCTTGGTCTATGTACAGATATGGTATCCTGTAAGCAAACAAGATAATACAATAAAAAATCTCTTGAGATAGCATGCTTTTGGGCCCGCAAGATGGTGGTTCTGTAAGATGGGTGGTCATAAGACCACACATTTTAAAGAAGCACAATGTTAGGTTTCCAAAAAGCCATTTACTATGATCGTGATAAGCTACTTTCATTAACTATTTAACCCTCCCATTTGTCCAAGAAATTTTACATTTTTCATAGAAAATATCCAGACCAAGAGTGGTAAATTTTCAAAAATTGCCTTCTCCTGGTCTGCAAATGGCCATTTCTCAAGACCAGTGCAGAAGCCATTTTTGGGTGATATGAGTATTAAAGTGTTATTTTGAGAGTACGTAGCGTTTCTCCCACATACTGCTTCTTGCATTTTGAGCATGTTAGTAGGTAGACTACGTTTCTAGTTTGGCAATTGCCAATGATTTTGGACCTGTATGATAGTCCGGTGTGGGAGCTAGAGAGGAATTCTTGTTCGGAGTATGTTAAGAGGTGCATCCAAGAACTCTTACGTTCCATCAGCAATCTCTACCAAAATGAGAGATATGATACCCCCATTTCAAGGCACTTCAATAGACCTGGACATTCTAGAATAGACATGCAATTCAGAATAATCGAAGTCCTATCCTCAGATCCTGAGGATAAAGCCTCCACTAAATGGAGGAGACAGAAGGAATGCCATTGGATTCACCAGCTCCACACAATGGAGCCAATAGGCATCAACCTAGCAGGGTAAGGGTCACCGGCTTCCCTGGGTCAACTCGCAGACAATAAGCAGACAGACTCAGTACGTTGTTATCATCCTTCTTATTAAAGAGGTGACCCCCCACCCCTCCCCCACCCAACCCCCCTCCCACCCCAGGCCCATTCTTTCAGTCAGAAGAGATATAACCACACATCCCCTTTTGACGTCACCACGGTCGCCATACGACGTCATCAAAATGATGTCATAAACGTAGTCATTCCCTCCAGGAATCATCTATCATGATTTGTTAAAAATACCAATTCCACTATGGCAGATTTTTATTGCCCCAAATGTGAAAGCGTGTTCGCAGTGTTTTCACTCTTAAAACTAATTCTTAAAAAGAAACAACAAAGACAATACTCACCGGGTGTTTATTTCTGTGTTTTTTTCTGTCTCCACCTCTAATGGTTTTTCACACCCTGTAAAACCCCATGCTTCGAGTTCACATTTTAACATACACATAATGATAAGATATTGCTGATATAAAACTATACCCATCCACATACCAACATGCGCCTCTGATGAGTTCCGCTCAAGGAACGAAATGACATGTCTGAATCTTGAAAATGGTAATGACTACCCCGGTCAAACCTCACATCCTGTGGGGCCCCCCCCCACCCCATTTCCCAAACTTTTACCAATGGTATACCAAGACACATACTATTAAAAAGTGATACAACCAGTAAAAACTATAATATATAAGAAAATTTTGGTACAGCCGCCAAAAAACAAAAACTGTCAAAAAATAACAACCAGTAGAAAATTAATACCACAACCGGTAAAAAACCCACAACCAGTAAATATATTTCACAACCGGTAAAAATTATACCGAGCCGCCATGACAGGCAAAACCGGCAAAAAACCAACAACCAGTTAAAAAACCCATCAACCGGTAAAAAACACCCAAGCCGCCATGACAGTCCCAACTGGTAAAAACACCAACCGGTAAAAATTGATTACACCCGTCAGAAATGGCGACTTACTGAACCGGCAAACTAACACAACAATGCCCATATATGGGCAAATCCAAGCCAATCACCAGGCTCAGCCCAGGAAGGTATAAAAGGGGCTGAAAAAACAGCTTCAGACCATTCAGACTTCTGGAGTGACAACAGCATCCAAGCGTCAGGCTTTATTCATATAACCAGTCTTTTGGTTTTATATTATCTGACTACGTTGTTATCAAGCTATAGGCATCACACAGGTGACAGAGGAAATCGACTACTACCTGAATAGATGAATCCATTGGATTAATACATATTTTAGAGCACCGTTCTGCAAATCTGTTGATTTCATAGTTATATGCTCTGGAGGTTGAACCCCCTTCTGGCTTTTGCCATAAACATGGCTTCTTGCTTAGAAAAGCCCTCCTTAATTCTTGATTCCTTGCCAACATCCACGCAGTTAATTTGAACATTGACAGATTGTTGTGAAGGGCCTTGCCCTGGAAGATAATATTCTCCATCAGAGGCATAGGAACCGACTTGCAGACCAGAAAATCCAGCAGATCCGTATACCATGATCGGCTTGGCCAATTTGGGGTGATCAGAAGCACTTGGCACTCCTCCTGTCTGATTTTCTGTTTTGGCCAGCTTGACCAATAAACATGATAACTGGTTTTGGCCAGCTTGACAAATAAACATGCTAACTGGTTTTGCCCAGCTTGACAAATAAACATGCTAACTGGTTTTGCCCAGCTTGACAAATAAACATGCTAACTGGTTTTGCCCAGCCTGACCAATAAACATGATAACTGGTTTTGGCCAACTTGACCAATAAACATGATAACTGGTTTTGCCCAGCCTGACCAATAAACATGATAACTGGTTTTGGCCAGCCTGACCAATAAACATGATAACTGGTTTTGGCCAGTGTGACCAATAAACATGATAACTGGTTTTGCCCAGCCTGACCAATAAACATGATAACTGGTTTTGGCCAGCCTGACCAATAAACATGATAACTGGTTTTGGCCAGCCTGACCAATAAACATGATAACTGGTTTTGGCCAGCCTGACCACTAAACATGATAACTGGTTTTGGCCAGCCTGGCCAATAAACATGATAACTGGTTTTGGCCAGCCTGACCAATAAACATGATAACTGGTTTTGGCCAACTTGACCAATAAACATGATAACTGGTTTTGCCCAGCCTGACCAATAAACATGATAACTGGTTTTGGCCAGCCTGACCAATAAACATGATAACTGGTTTTGGCCAACTTGACCAATAAACATGATAACTGGTTTTGGCCAGCCTGACCAATAAACATGATAACTGGTTTTGGCCAGCCTGACCAATAAACATGATAACTGGTTTTGCCCAGCCTGACCAATAAACATGATAACTGGTTTTGGCCAGCCTGACCAATAAACATGATAACTGGTTTTGGCCAGCCTGACCAATAAACATGATAACTGGTTTTGCCCAGCCTGACCAATAAACATGATAACTGGTTTTGGCCAGCCTGACCAATAAACATGATAACTGGTTTTGCCTACCTTGACCAATAAACATGATAACTGGTTTTGGCCAGCCTGACCAATAAACATGATAACTGGTTTTGCCTAGCTTGACCAATAAACATGATAACTGGTTTTGGCCAGCTTGATCAATAAACTTGATAACTGGTTTTGCCCAGCCTGACCAATAAACATGATAAAGGTTTATGTAATTATTCATGAGCAGACTTACACCATCAGCAACAATAGCTTTCATCGTGTGCTCCAGTTTCTTCTTAAATCGATAACTCTGTAGAATGTCGATCAGACCCGCGTACAGGAGGAGTCGTTCCCCTTTATTATTGCGACAGGGAATGCCTCCAGTCCTGAAAACAAAACAACATTATCAGTGTTCGTGACAGTATCCCTTTAATCGTCAATACATTAAGGGAGATTACACTTGTGATTTACAGAAACCCAGTTTCGAATGGAAATCTAAAATATCAGTGGAAAAGTTTTCAAAAGTGCATTTCCCCATAGACACTGATTTTTTCTTTGACCAGTCAGAGTTGACTCCACTGGAGCACAAAATGTTATAAAAATATTATTTATATTATAATCTTGTAAGCCAGTAATGTTGCAAATAGGTGATGATGATGATGATGATGATGATGATGATGATACACAATCAAATTGATTTCACAATATTTCAAAGAAGTTCTTCCAGCACAACGAATGTGTTAGATTTAGTCTCTAGGTTTGAAAAGGTTTAACAAATTAACTATTATTTGTGGAATCCAATATATTTTGCGACTTTGAATATTAGATATATGTAAGGATATTAACCCTTTAAGCCTTGAATTTGCTCAAGAAAATTTCAACTTTTTCAAAGAAAACGTCAGCTTGCAGACCAAGAGAAGACTATTTTTGAAATTTTATCACTGGAATGACTGGCTCGGTTACTGAGCCAGTCATTCCAGTGGTAAATTTTCAAAAATAGTCTTCTAATCTGCAAATAGATATTGCTCAAGAGCACTGCAGAAGCTGATTTTGGCTGATATAAGTGTTAAAGGGTTAATATGATACGATTTAAAGAAACACAGATAAATGAAGACAAACAAAGACTGAACATAAGGAAGACCATGAACAAACAGCGAGTTGATACATTGTATTCAACAGACAATGAACAGGACAGAGAGAATAACGAAAGTATAAACATGAAGTTCTATTTGGGAGGCGACATTATTATTAGATTTGAATCTACCCCGGAGTAGCTTCCATTTCTTCAGTCAAATTTCTTCAATTAACAAATATTTTGAGCCCGTTCCAGTTCAGCTTTCAGTAAAACTATTTTCAAATTAACACTGGTTTTTTATCATATCGTTGCCTCAGCAGAATATGACACGATAGTTATTTCATTGTGTTCATGTAAGCTACGTGTAGTTTACAATACAAATTGCCTTAATTTAAAGATCTGGAATGCGGCTATGAAATGGAAACGCCAGATCTAGATGATTTTTTCGAAGTATTAGCCAATTACATATTTTCTAAGCCAAATCTGAACCATTTTATCCAATGTTTTAAGTAAATGTGATTATGTCAGCAATGTTTACATTTTTCACCACAAGGTAAGCTGAACAGATATACGAATCTGTTGAATATTTTGTAAGTAATTTTCCTAAGGTATCAACAGACTCCAGACAAATTGGTTTCAGAATATTTAACAAATGGGTCATTAAGACAGGTGGTCCAAAAGGCAGGTGAGCTCTTGAGACAGTTTTCCTGTAAACATGGTAAATGCTAATATAAAATGATTGGGACCAATAATCAGGAAATTTGATAGACAAAGGTGACCACCAAAGGTACGGTCTAGAGACTGTTTAACCAACCCTATCATGAAGATGCAATAATGATAACACGCAGGTATGCACGCACGACACACGACACACACACACACACACACACACACACACACACACACACACACACACACTTATGAAGCAGACACACACACACATGCGTGCATGCATGCATGCACGCACACTCATGAAGCAGACACACACTTGTGACACAATATAGACAAATAAAGACAGAAACAGGTTGACAAAGATGAAGGATGGTCAGCTAGATGAATATTTAAAGCGTGAAACAGTAAAAAATTAACAGAAAACTATGCAATCAACATGTATTTACCAATAGCTGTTGTTTATCGGCAGAAATAAAAAGTAAAATAGTCAAAATAAGCAAAATGTCAATAATAAACTTAAAATGGCAAAGTAAAAAACATAAAATACAGAAATGACAAAAATCTAAGCAGCAAAAGCATTTCAAATACCAACCCTCAATATTTTATCCCGAGATAGATCCAGAAGTGTAGGGGCATGATCGATGCCTTCATGCACACAAATCTCATTCAGGACTGGCTTAGGGTTACTCAGTCAATCATTTCTGCGCAGTCTTCTAAAATATTCTCATTTTTTATGACTAGTGCAGAAACGATTTTTTTGCCATTAAACGTTCAACCCTCATCATAGACAGTATTATGAATCCATGACGGTGTTCTTAAAATTCATTTTATATAAATGTCGCTCCAAGAATGAATTATACCTATGTTGCATCTTTGATTTGATTTTAACCCTTTAACACTCAAGATTGCTCAAATTTCCTTCTGCAGTGGTCTTGAGAAATGTTCATTTGCAGACCAAGAGAAGACTATTTTTGACAATTTACCACTGGAATAACTGGCTCGATAACTGAGCCAGTCATTTTAGTGGTAAATTTTCAAAAATAATCTCTTGGTCTGCAAATGGACATTTTCAATGCAAAACTTGAAATATTCTTGAACAAATTTGACGGTTAAAGGATTAAACAACTGCTGATGGTGGTCCTCCCATCAGACAATACGGGGATAATTCACCTTTCCAGAGTATGCACCCATCATATGACATCATAATCATCTACGCAGATGGATAATGGATGACGTCATGAATGACGTTGATAAGTACGTCACGAATGCATATTTGAAGACGGTCTATGCGTTGCTGTACAAATTGTTTGCTTTTAGTATTTAATAAATATTCTGTTGAATATTTTGAAACTAATTTGACTGGGCGCTGTTGCTGCCATAGGCAGCAACAACGCCCAATCAAATTAGTTACAAAATATTCAACAGCTTCCCTGTATAGTTTTCAGGCAATTGATAGCTAGGGCAATAGGGGATCGATCAATCCCAACACGGCGAGGTGTGGGTGGAGCTTAGCTAGTGATTGGCGGGGCATGGCTAAAAATGGAAAGGTTCATTTCTAGCCAAGTTTCAAGCATTTCTAGTTAAGCTCTGCCCAATATTTACGCAAGTTGGAATCGTTTTGAAACTTTGAAACACCCATTCCCAGAATCTAAACTATACCTGTAAGGTAAGCTGTTGCCCATGGCAGCAACATCCGTCAGTCAAATTCAATCAACTTTAAAGAATGACCACAGATTTATAAAGAATTTCATGTATCCTAAAATATAATTCTTGAAAAAAAATAGTCTACAACCTGTCAAATTAAGTAATTACTACAACAGGGCAATTTCAAATATTCAAGTAAACATATTGATTGTGAAAACGGTTACCATTGTTATGGTCCGGTGATCAATTTCTAGCTAATCTCCACCGACTTCTAGCTAAGCTATACCCACTTTTAGCTAAGCTACACCCACTTCTAGCTAATCTCCACCCACTTCTAGCTAATCTTCACCCACTTCTATCTAAGCTCCACCCACTTCTATCTAAGCTCCACCCATTTCTTGCTAAGCTCCACCCACATCTAGCTAAGCTCCACCAACTTCTAGCTAATCTCCACCCACTTCTTGCTAAGCTCCACCCACATCTAGCTAAGCTCCACCCACTTCTAGCTAAGCACCACCAATTTTCTAACTGATCTCCACCCGCTTCTAGTTAAGCTCCACCCACCTTTAGCTAAGCTACTCCCACTTCTAGCTAAGCACCTCCCACTTTTAGCTAAGCTCCACCCACATCTAGCTAAGCTCCACCCACATCTAGCTAAGCTCCACCCACTTTGTATGTGCATTTTAATTGATTTTAACATGCTGCCTACTGAACTCCCAGAATCCCAATTTCAAGATTACTATACAGGTAGGCTGGTGAATATTTTGAAACTAATATGACTGGGGACTTCAATGGCTACAGAATGTTCATTAAATTGTAACTTCATCAGACATACAATTCGTAAACTTTCATGACAAATCATTGACACTTTCGTGACAGTTACGTTGATTGTGACAGATCAGTGAACAAGTGACATATTTGATCGTGACATCAGTTGCTCGAGTGGCAGATGAGATCCCGGCATTACTAGAACGTTAACTGGTAGGAGGAGTATGAGCAGTAATATACGTACGGCGTGTCTTCATCCTCTAACTCGGCCGCATCGCTGCTGACTTGTATAGACTCCATGGCGGTTGAGAACTGTGCTAAGCGTGTCCGTAGTGACTTTCCACGCATCAAACCCACTGCAATCACAATAAAAATAAGACCAACTCGGTCTATGCTCCAATGGTAAAGATAAGCAGAATGCCATATCTTTAAACCTATTAATGCTAAGCCCCTCGTCGTGTTGGGATTGATCGATCCCCGAAAGCCCTAGCTATCAATTTCCTGAAAACTATACAGGGAAGATGTTGAATATTTTGTAACTAATTTGACTGGGTGCTGTTGCTGCCTACGGCAGCAACAGCGCCCAGTCAAATTAGTTTAAAAAATATTCAACAGAATATTTATTAAATAGTAAAAGCAAACAATTTGTACAACAACGCATAGACTGTCTTCAAATATGCGTTCGTGACGTACTTATCGACGTCATTCATGTAGATGATTATGACGTCATATGATGGGTGCATACTCTGGTGAATTCTTGTCACACTGGACATCATTTGGATTGCTACATATATGTCGAGATGCTCCGCTTCACTATGGGCTTGACAAAATGTTGATGGTATTCAATCAAATTTGCTACTGAGTTACCCATACATGTATGATTGTGTGGCGACATTTAGACCAGGCTCTGCCCCCTGGGGTGGGGTGGGCCAGATAGCGGAATTCAAACATATTTGTTACTGAGTTACCTAGAAATATGGTTGCAGATAGCCAGATGACACAGACACACACACACACACACCATGCCACCCCTTCAACCAGCCCCCTAACCCCCACCCCACCCATTTCCACCACCACCACCACCACCACCACCACCACCACCACCACCACCACCACCACCACCACCACCCCTCCCCTGCAAGGTCAAATCTGGCAAAAGTATTGGAATTTGCGATGATGCGCCATCTACTTCACATTCTTTTTCCAGTTAATATTGGATTAATCCCAGGTGAGCCCTATATGACCTATTCAGATTTGCATATGTCCTATGATAAATTTGATATATTTATACAGTCAACCTTTGACCGCTGACCACTCTCAACTCATGTCATCATGCTCATTGAATTGAATAATCACCAATAGTACAATAAGTGTATTCGCAATGATTGAGATTATGTATCTGATATGCTTTACGGGGACATGCAGTTAACAGCTCGCTGACACCTTATGTTGGCCGCATGCCAACTGCACTGTGACATAACATTTGCAACTTAATACATTAACCTCAGTAACCTTAAATTTAAGGACATAAAATATGCCTGATATTTTTGTGGTGACAAACATTACAATTTTTGTTAACATTACTCTCGCCCCAGGGATCAGCTCTATTTGTCTGCCTATGCATGTGTCTGTGTGGTTGTGTGTCTGTAGTTGTGTGTCTGTATGGTTGTGTATCTCAAAACATGATGATCTGACAGGCTCAAATTGTAACACAATGAAGAAAGTTGCTGGAAAAAAGGATTTCCAGACTTTGACCATAAAACGGATAAAAGAACACGGATTAGGATCACATCAAATTCTAGATTTGTGGATATCTCAGAAACTACTGGTCTGATTTGCCTCAAATTTTAACACAGGAAAGGTTGTGGCCATACACTAGGATTCCATAACTTTGGGTGTGATATGACAAAATCTGGAAAATCTGGGAAAAATTCAGGAAATCCGGGGAAAAACCTGAAAACACTGTGACAAAATGTTGTTTTTTGTGAAAGTTCATGTATTAACACACGTGTCATGC
>CM067363.1:56782880-56936714 GCA_034401795.1 Chaetoderma sp. LZ-2023a | reverse complement strand
AAAGAGATATGTCAGATTACTTCATTGATCAATATTTTTAATAACTGACCAATGATATTGCAAAAGAAATTTATTCCCCAGAAGCAAAAAAGCAAAGAATAGTTTAGGTTCTATAAGTGACAGTTAAACAAGCCTTAATGATCACGGTTGCCAAACATGGCTTCTGTTAACACTTTAGTGGTCAAATTCGGTCATGAAAATAAATATATTTCCCTATTGAATGTCGATTTGCAGGCCGAGAGAAGACTATTTTTTAATATGTATCATTGGAATGACTGGCTTATTTAACGAGCCAGGCACTCATGTGGTAAATTTTCAAAAATAGTCTTCTCTTGGCCTGCAAATGGACATTCCTCAAGATGATTGCAGATGCTGGTTCTGGCCGGCTTGACCATTAAGGGGTTAATATATCTTGGGATTCTGAATTCTATCCATGACACTCTGCCTCTGCAGACATTTTGCAGGACAACTACAAAATACATTTTCAGTCAGTTTGGCCATGAACCCTTTAATCCTTGAAATTTCATGGTTTGAATTTAAGGCAAATATACACAAAACCTGATCAATATGATTTTGAAACTAATTTGTCTGAGAGCTCTTTGGTACCTATGCCAGCAACAAGTTCCAGTTAAATTTATTTACAAATATTGAACAGCTTTCCGATATAGTCGTCTTGAAATTGAGATTGGAATTTCAAGAAAATCACATTTCTGCATTTTTGTCCATTTGGAGTCTGGAAGAATACTATTTTTGACAATCTACCCATGGAATGACTGGTTTAAAGAGCCTCTTTTCTTGTCCTGCAAATGGACAATTCCTAAGATCATTGAAACAGTTTTGGACAACTTGACCATTCAAGGCTCAAACAACTGCTATGTTTTGACCAAGAAAGAAAATGGTCACTAAAACATGTTTATTTACTATATACACTGTACAGAAGCAACCGGGTCGAGGAACTACATAAACGGTGTTGATTACCTAAATCAACAATTTTACGAAAACGTTGAGTGCCTTTGAGGATTGGATGATCCACTGTGTATGATGACGGCAGTGAGTGAGAGTGAGAGAGAAATGAAACAACACAGTCAATTAAATGGTAAACAACGCACAAATACAAGGTCCACTCGGACAAAGACGACATAGTTGTTCACAAAACAGATGTCCGGAAATATGACATCGACGAGGATGACAGACTCACCGACACGACCAGCGGGGAGAGATAACATTGGCAAAGACGACAGAGTAACGTACTCACACATAATTAATCTATTTGCTTCTATATATACAGGTTAATCATATTTAATCATCGTAAACTCGGTTATAGAATGATTATTTTGAGAATTATTGACTGCAAGTTAATGGCGTGTGCTTAGTATATGTTTCACAGAAAGCATTATACAGAATCTCTTGATATTTATGTATGAATTAATTTCAATTAAACAGGTATTATATTTTTCATGATATAAAACTTATTCTGTTGAACATTTTGAAATTAATTTGACTGGAAGCCATTGCTGCCTCCAGTCAAATTAATTTCAAAATATTTATGTTTCCTGTATGGTAGTGTTGAAAATGAGGTATGGAAAATTCATCTGTGAAACGGTTAAATGACAGCTGATGGTAGACCCCCACCCAACCGCCAATGTTTTGATACAAAGAATTGTCATTTTGAGGCAATGCATATTTGTCTTCCACCACACACATTCAGGCAACTATCTTCAAATCTCACTCCATTGGCAATTTTAAAATAACCCATTTAACTCCCTTTGAAAGCATAAAGCAATCTCCCAGTGGATTTCCTTTGGTAGCCTTATCATGATCAGTTCACAGTAGTCAATGGCCACTTTGGCTAACTGTTTAATTTTAACCAATAGAAATGGCATTAGCTTTCATGACATTGCTTGCCAGAGCAGCTTTTTTTTTTAATTGAATGCCCTCCCTTCAGGCCCTTGAGCCATGGGACCATAAACCTCAGCTTTTAGAAGTTGAGAGAAGTCTGTTTCAAAAGGATATTTGTTTTTATAAAGCAAATGAGAATTCTATTTCTAGCTATGGCCTGCCACTTTCTAGCTATGTTCCTCCCAATTTGTATGCATGTTGGAATCGATTTGAAACTTTGAAATATGAATTCCCACAATCTAATTTTCAAGGTGCCTAACTATACATCCAAACTGATGAATATTTTGAAACAAATTTGAGAGGGAGCTTTTGCTGCTATAACGGCAGTAGCTCTCAATCAAACACGGCAAATTAGTTTCAAAATATTTAACAGAATGTTGATTTGAGTGTAAATTTATTAAAGATATACAATTCATACACTTTTGTGACAGAGATTTTGCCGTTCGTGATAGAGCTATGGTATTCTGATTTTGACATCAGCAAACAAGTGACATATTTAGTTATGACGTCAGGTATTTGAGCTACACATCAGATCCCTCCATTGGCAGGGTCATAATGTCTGAGAACTTTCATCCATCTTTGACCACGCAATAGCCCCCTCATACTTACATTTTGAAGCCATTCTTTCAGAAACAGTAAATCAAAAATTTGATGTAATTCACGGGTGACATAAGTACGGTTGATGATAAGGTAGATGACTATGAAAACGACATGTTGGCTGCTGCTGTATTGTGTTCTTTAACTCTCGAGGTTGTTCAACAAAAATTACAACAGAAAATGTATATTTGCAGACCAAGAGAAGCCTATTTTTGAAAATTTACAACTTGAATGACTGGCTCGGTTATCGAGCCAGTCATTCTAGTGGTCAATTTTCAAAAATAGGCTTCTCTTGGTCTGCAAATGGACATTTCTCAAGACCACTGCAGAAGCCATTTTTTGCTGATATGAGTGCTAAAGGGTTAAGGTGGTTCAATGCATTGACTTAAATTGTTACTATCTGCAGTCATATTATTCTCAAAATAATCAACAGCTATAGATACAAATCACAGTATACATATGTGCATAGAATGTAATGGGATTAAATACAAACATAGTATATATATACATATATAACAGGATAGTATGAAATTGCTAAGAAACCTGTAATGTCAAAAGTGAGTCGCTAAGTGCTAAAGTAATGATTTTATAATGAGTAAATATTGGCAAAAAAGATGTGCTGTGAACGTAAAGCTGAACGGACATGTTTTAGATATTCAGTACTATCAATTAACAACACAGTAATAGCAATTACACATTCCAGATTTTGTAATTGAGGGAACTGATGTGTCACTCAAGCATCCGCTGGCTGACATCACAATGAAAATGACGTATAGGTGAGAGCTTCATCAGGAAAATTGAAAAAGTCCATCATTAGCGTATGAACTGTAGTTTTTGATGAATTTACAATTTAATAAACATTCTATTGAACATTCTGAATCTAATAGCCAGCAACAGCTGCCAGTCACATTAGTTTCAAAATATTCAACAGCTTCCCTGAATTGATAAATTTGAAACTTGGGATACTATGAATTCAGGTTTCAAATCGATTCCAACCACGTAAAAGGTTTTTAATAACAGCAAAATATTCACATACGGAGCCACAAACCAGGTTCGCACATTAAGAAGGGCAGTATACTAATCACTGCACTACTGTCACCTCCGTGTAAGTAGCTCAGGAACAGAGCCTATCTTGATATAGCTGTCATGAACTATCAGGTAAGTCTTATATTAATATGAACACATGGAGTCCTGAATGGCCACATACCAAAAACCAGTACATGTACCATTATATAACTGGCCTCAGTTAGAAGTAAATAGTTTAACATGGCATGTCAGCTTTAACCTAACCAACAAGAATTCTGTGTAAAGAGGATTATATTTCAATAAAAAATTTTATCATATATTATATTTTTGGTTAAACTCATGAATTCTGACATGGCAGAAGATTCACGGTAAGACGTCATCGAGTGAATTGTCAACCATATGGATTCAGACTACGCCACACGTGGATTCAGACTACGCCACACCGGGTTTCAGATTATAAGAAATTGGCATCTAATACAGTTACAAAGCGGGACATCAACTCCGATCCAAGTTTTAGTTTAACAAACACTAAGTGTTCCTCTTGTATCTCATTAACATGGTGGTGTATGAATGAGCTGTGATGAGCTTTCAATAAATAACAGCAGTACATTATTACATCACTCCGTGACTCTCATGGGCAATGGAAGAAAATTACCTTCCACGGCGAAATTTACTATTATCCCTTTACGCCACTGATGTCAGATTTTGAAATTTTCAAATTAAATTAAAAGATGAACTGGTGTACATATTTCAACAAATTTGGTGGAAGATGGTGCTGTCGAAGACAGCAACATCGTCCACCAAAATTGTTGAAAACTGTATACCAGCTTCTTTGCTATTGACATGGTAAAAGATAGAATATTTACATCAGAGTGCTAAGTGTCACGGAATTCCAAAATATGTAAATAATATAATTATTTTATTTTATCTAAATTATACAAAAGCATCATTTGGTGTGCTTTGACTTTTTTCTGTTTATATTCCCCTTTAAGGAAGGAAGCTGGTACTCATCAACAGTTTTAATAAGTATATAGATGATACAAGTAAATAACTATTATTACATGACTTACGTGTTGGGATTTTTTTAAAGACCTTATGCTCGAAGAACGCCTGGAATCTGAGTGAATAAAAGCTTGGTCTATGTACAGATATGGTATCCTGTAAGCAAACAAGATAATACACTAAAAATCTCTTGAGATAGCATGCTTTTGGGCCCACAAGATGGTGGTTCTGTAAGATGGGTGGTCATAAGACCACACATTTTAAAGAAGCACAATGTTGGGTTTCCAAAAAGCCATTTACTATGATTGTGATAAGCTACTTTCATTAACTATTTAACCCTCCAATTTGTCCAAGAAATTTTAAATTTTTCATAGAAAATATCCAGACCAAGTGGTAAATTTTCAAAAATTGCCTTCTCCTGGTCTGCAAATGGCCATTTCTCAAGACCAGTGCAGAAGCCATTTTTGGGTGATATGAGTATTAAAGTGTTATTTTGAGAGTACGTAGCATTTCTCCCACATACTGCTTCTTGCATTTTGAGCATGTTAGTAGGTAGACTACGTTTCTAGTTTGGCAATTGCCAATGATTTTGGACCTGTATGATAGTCCGGTGTGGGAGCTAGAGAGGAATTCTTGTTCGGAGTATGTTAAGAGGTGCATCCAAGAACTCTTACGTTCCATCAGCAATCTCTACCAAAATGAGAGATATGATACCCCCGTTTCAAGGCACTTCAATAGACCTGGACATTCTAGAATAGACATGCAATTCAGAATAATCGAAGTCCTATCCTCAGATCCTGATGATAAAGCCTCCACTAAATGGAGGAGACAGAAGGAATGCCATTGGATTCACCATCTCCACACAATGGAGCCAATAGGCATTAACCTAGCAGGGTAAGGGTCACCGGCTTCCCTGGGTCAACTCGCAAACAATAAGCAGACAGACACAGTACGTTATCATCCTTCTTATTAAAGAGGTGACCCCCACCCCTCCCCCCACCCAACCCCCCTCCCACCCCAGGCCCATTCTTTCAGTCAGAAGAGATATAACCACACATCCCCTTTTGACGTCACCACGGTCGCCATACGACGTCATCAAAATGATATCATAAACGTAGTCATTCCCTCCAGGAATCATCTATCATGATTTGTTAAAAATACCAATTCCACTATGGCAGATTTTTATTGCCCCAAATGTGAAAGCGTGTTCGCTGTGTTTTCACTCTTAAAACTAATTCTTAAAAAGAAACAACAAAGACAATACTCACCGGGTGTTTATTTCTGTGTTTTTTTCTGTCTCCACCCCTGATGGTTTTTCACACCCTGTAAAACCCCATGCTTCGAGTTCACATTTTAACATACACATAATGATAAGATATTGCTGATATAAAACTATACCCATCCACATACCAACATGCGCCTCTGATGAGTTCCGCTCAAGGAACGAAATGACATGTCTGAATCTTGAAAATGGTAATGACTACCCCGGTCAAACCTCACATCCTGTGGGCTCCCCCCACCCCATTTCCCAAACTTTTACCAATGGTATACCAAGATACATACCATTAAAAAGTGATACAACCAGTAAAAACTTTAATATATAAGAAAATTTTGGTACAGCCGCCAAAAAAACAAAAACTGTCAAAAAATAACAACCAGTAGAAAATTAATACCACAGCCGGCAAAAAACCAACAACCAGTTAAAAAAAACCATCAACCGGTAAAAAACACCCAAGCCGCCATGACAGTCCCAACCGGTAAAAACACCAACCGGTAAAAATTGATTACACCCGTCAGAAATGGCGACTTACTGAACCGGCAAACTAACACAACAATGCCCATATATGGGCAAATCCAAGCCAATCACCAGGCTCAGCCCAGCAAGGTATAAAAGGGGCTGAAAAAACAGCTTCAGACCATTCAGACTTCTGGATTGACAACAGCATCCAAGCATCAGGCTTTATTCATATAACCAGTCTTTTGGTTTTATATTATCTGACTACGTTGTTATCAAGCTATAGGCATCACACAGGTGACAGAGGAAATCGACTACTACCTGAATAGATGAATCCATTGGATTAATACATATTTTAGAGCACCGTTCTGCAAATCTGTTGATTTTATAGTTATATGCTCTGGAGGTTGAACCCCCTTCTGGCTTTTGCCATAAACATGGCTGCTTGCTCAGAAAAGCCCTCCTTAATTCTTGATTCCTTGCCAACATCCACGCAGTTAATTTGAACATTGACAGATTGTTGTGAAGGGCCTTGCCCTGGAAGATAATATTCTCCATCAGAGGCATAGGAAGCGACTTGCAGACCAGAAAATCCAGCAGATCCGTATACCATGATCGGCTTGGCCAATTTGGGGTGATCAGAAGCACTTGGCACTCCTCCTGTCTTATTTTCTGTTTTGGCCAGCTTGACCAATAAACATGATAACTGGTTTTGGCCAGCTTGACAAATAAACATGCTAACTGGTTTTGCCCAGCTTGACAAATAAACATGCTAACTGGTTTTGCCTAGCCTGACCAATAAACATGATAACTGGTTTTGGCCAACTTGACCAATAAACATGATAACTGGTTTTGGCCAGCCTGACCAATAAACATGATAACTGGTTTTGGCCAGCCTGACCAATAAACATGATAACTGGTTTTGGCCAGCCTGACCAATAAACATGATAACTGGTTTTGCCCAGCCTGACCAATAAACATGATAACTGGTTTTGGCCAGCCTGACCAATAAACATGATAACTGGTTTTGCCTAGCTTGACCAATAAACATGATAACTGGTTTTGGCCAGCCTGACCAATAAACATGATAACTGGTTTTGGCCAGCCTGACCAATAAACATGATAACTGGTTTTGCCTAGCTTGACCAATAAACATGATAACTGGTTTTGCCTAGCTTGACCAATAAACATGATAAAGGTTTATGTAATTATTCATGAGCAGACTTACACCATCAGCAACAATAGCTTTCATCGTGTGCTCCAGTTTCTTCTTAAATCGATAACTCTGTAGAATGTCGATCAGACCCGCGTACAGGAGGAGTCGTTCCCCTTTATTATTGCGACAGGGAATGCCTCCAGTCCTGAAAACAAAACAACATTATCAGTGTTCGTGACAGTATCCCTTTAATCGTCAATACATTAAGGGAGATTACACTTATGATTTACAGAGACCCAGTTTCGAATGGAAATCTAAAATATCAGTGGAAAAGTTTTCAAAAGTGCATTTCCCCATAGACACTGATTTTTTCTTTGACCAGTCAGAGTTGACTCCACTGGAGCACAAAATGTTATAAAAATATTTTTTATATTATAATCTTGTAAGCCAGTAATGTTGCAAATAGGTGATGATGATGATGATGATGATGATGATGATGCACAATCAAATTGATTTCACAATATTTCAAAGAAGTTCTTCCAGCACAACGAATGTGTTAGATCTAGTCTCTAGGTTTGAAAAGGTTTAACAAATTAACTATTATTTGTGGAATCCAATATATTTTGCGACTGAATATTAGATATATGTAAGGATATTAACCCTTTAAGCCTTGAATTTGCTCAAGAAAATTTCAACTTTTTCAAAGAAAACGTCAGCTTGCAGACCAAGCGAAGACTATTTTTGAAATTTTATCACTGGAATGACTGGCTCGGTTACCGAGCCAGTCATTCCAGTGGTAAATTTTCAAAAATAGTCTTCTCCTAATCTGCAAATAGATATTTCTCAAGAGCACTGCAGAAGCTGATTTTGGCTGATATAAGTGTTAAAGGGTTAATATGATACGATTTAAAGAAACACAGATAAAGGAAGACAAACAAAGACTGAACATAAGGAAGACCATGAACAAACAGCGAGTTGATACATTGTATTCAACAGACAATGAACAGGACAGAGAGAATAACGAAAGTATAAACATGAAGTTCTATTTGGGAGGCGACATTATTATTAGATTTGAATCTACCCCGGAGTAGCTTCCATTTCTTCAGTCAAATTTCGTCAGCTTTCAGTAAAACTATTTTCAAATTAACACTGGTTTTTTATCATATCGTTGCCTCAGCAGAATATGCCATGATAGTTATTTCATTGTGTTCATGTAAGCTACGTGTAGTTTACAATACAAATTGCCTTAATTTAAAGATCTGGAATGCGGCTATGAAATGGAAACGCCAGATCTAGATGATTTTTTCGAAGTATTAGCCAATTAGATTTTCTTAGCCAAATCTGAACCATTTTATCCAATGTTTTAAGTAAATGTGATTATGTCAGCAATGTTTACATTTTTCACCACAAGGTAAGCTGAACAGATATATGATTCTGTTGAATATTTTGTAAGTAATTTTCCTAAGGCATCAACAGACTCCAGACAAATTGGTTTCAGAATATTTAACAAATGGGTCATTAAGACAGGTGGTCCAAAAGGCAGGTGAGCTCTTGAGACAGTTTTCCTGTAAACATGGTAAATGCTAATATAAAATGATTGGGACCAATAATCAGGAAATTTGATAGACAAAGATGACCACCAAAGGTACGGTCTAGAGACTGTTTAACCAACCCTATCATGAAGATGCAATAATGATAACACGCAGGCATGCACGCACGACACACGACACACGACACACACACACACACACACACACACACACTTATGAAGCAGACACACACACATGCGTGCACGCATGCACGCACGCACACTCATGAAGCAGACACACACTTGTGACACAATATAGACAAATAAAGACAGAAACAGGTTGACAAAGATGAAGGATGGTCAGCTAGATGAATATTTAAAGCGTGAAACAGTAAAAAATTAACAGAAAACTATGCAATCAACATGTATTTACCAATAGCTGTTGTTTATCGGCAGAAATAAAAAGTAAAATAGTCAAAATAAGCAAAATGTCAATAATAAACTTAAAATGGCAAATTAAAAAACATAAAATACAGAAATGACACAAATCTAAGCAGCAAAAGCATTTCAAATACCAACCCTCAGTATTTTATCCCGAGATAGACCTAGAAGTGGAGGGGGCATGATCGATGCCTTCATGCACACAAATCTCATTCAGGACTGGCTTAGGGTTACTCAGTTAATCATTTCTGCACAGTCTTCTAAAATATTCTCATTTTTCATGACTAGTGCAGAAACGATCTTTTACCATTAAAGGTTCAACCCTTATCATAGACAGTATTATGAATCCATGACGGTGTTCTTAAAATTCATTCTATATAAACGCCGCTCCAAGAATGAATTATACCTATGTTGCATCTTTGATTTGATTTTAACCCTTTAACACTCAAGATTGCTCAAATTTCCTTCCGCAGTGGTCTTGAGAAATGTTCATTTGTAGACCAAGAGAAGACTACTTTTGACAATTTACCACTGGAATAACTGGCTCGATAACTGAGCCAGTCATTTTAGTGGTAAATTTTCAAAAATAATCTCTTGGTCTGCAAATGGACATTTTCAATGCAAAACTTGAAATATTCTTGAACAAATTTGACGGTTAAAGGATTAAACAACTGCTGATGGTGGTCCTCCCATCAGACAATACGGGGATAATTCACCTTTCCAGAGTATGCACCCATCATATGACATCATAATCATCTACGCAGATGGATAATGGATGACGTCATGAATGACGTCGATAAGTACGTCACGAACGCATATTTGAAGACGGTCTATGCGTTGTTGTACAAATTGTTTGCTTTTAGTATTTAATAAATATTCTGTTGAATATTTTGAAACTAATTTGACTGGGCGCTGTTGCTGCCTACGCCCAATCAAATTAGTTACAAAATATTCAACAGCTTCCCTGTATAGTTTTCAGGCAATTGATAGCTAGGGCAATAGGGGATCGATCAATCCCAACACGGCGAGGTGTGGGTGGAGCTTAGCTAGTGATGGGCGGGGCATGGCTAAAAATGGAAAGGCTCATTTCTAGCCAAGTTTCAAGCATTTCTAGTTAAGCTCTGCCCAATATTTACACAAGTTGGAATCGTTTTGAAACTTTGAAACACCCATTCCCAGAATCTAAACTATACCTGTAAGGTAAGCTGTTGCCCATGGCAGCAACATCCGTCAGTCAAATTCAATCAACTTTAAAGAATGACCACAGATTTATAAAGAATTTCCTGTATCCTAAAATATAATTCTTGAAAAAAAATAGTCTACAACCTGTCAAATTAAGTAATTACTACAACAGGGCAATTTCAAATATTCAAGTAAACATATTGATTGTGAAAACGGTTACCATTGTTATGGTCCGGTGATCAATTTCTAGCTAATCTCCACCGACTTCTAGCTAAGCTATACCCACTTTTAGCTAAGCTACACCCACTTCTAGCTAATCTCCACCCACTTCTAGCTAATCTTCACCCACTTCTATCTAAGCTCCACCCACTTCTAGCTAATCTCCACCCACTTCTTGCTAAGCTCCACCCACATCTAGCTAAGCTCCACCAACTTCTAGCTAATCTCCACCCACTTCTTGCTAAGCTCCACCCACATCTAGCTAAGCTCCACCCACTTCTAGCTAAGCACCACCAATTTTCTAACTTATCTCCACCCGCTTCTAGTTAAGCTCCACCCACCTTTAGCTAAGCTCCACCCACATCTAGCTAAACTCCACCCACATCTAGCTAAGCTCCACCCACTTTGTATGTGCATTTTAATTGATTTTAACATGCTGCCTCCTGAACTCCCAGAATCCCAATTTCAAGATTACTATACAGGTAGGCTGGTGAATATTTTGAAAATAATATGACTGGGGACTTCAATGGCTACAGAATGTTCATTAAATTATAACTTCATCAGACATACAATTCGTAAACTTTCATGACAAATCATTGACAGTTTCGTGACAGTTACGTTGATTGTGACAGATCAGTGAACAAGTGACATATTTGATTGTGACATCAGTTGCTGGAGTGGCAGATGAGGTCCCGACATTACTAGAACGTTAACTGGTAGGAGTATGAGCAATAATATACGTACGGCGTGTCTTCATCCTCTAACTCGGCCGCATCGCTGCTGACTTGTATAGACTCCATGGCGGTTGAGAACTGTGCTAAGCGTGTCCGTAGTGACTTTCCACGCATCAAACCCACTGCAATCACAATAAAAACAAGACCAACTCGGTCTATGCTCCAACGGTAAAGATAAGCATAATGCCATATCTTTAAACCCATTAAAGCTAAGCTCCACCCACCCCTCGCAGTGTTGGGATTGATCGATCCCCAAAAGCCCTAGCTATCAATTTCCTGAAAACTATACAGGGAAGCTGTTGAATATTTTGTAACTAATTTGACTGGGTGCTGTTGCTGCCTATGGCAGCAACAGCGCCCAGTCAAATTAGTTTCAAAATATTCAACAGAATATTTATTAAAGAGTAAAAGCAAACAATTTGTACAACAACGCATAGACCGTCTTCAAATATGCGTTCGTGACGTACTTATTGATGTCATTCATGTAGATGATTATGACGTCATATGATGGGTGCATACTCTGGAAATGTGAATTCTTGTCACACTGGACATCATTTGGATTGCTACATATATGTCGAGATGCTCCGCTTCACTACGGGCTTGACAAAATGTTGATGGTATTCAATCAAATTTGCTACTGAGTTACCCATACATGTATGATTGTGGCGACATTTAGACCAGGCTCTGCCCCCTGGGGTAGGGTGGGCCAGATGGCGGATTTCAAACATATTTGTTACTGAGTTACATAGAAATATGGTTGCAGATAGCCAGATGACACACACACACACACACACACACACACACACACACACACACACCACACACACACACACACACACACACACACCATACCACCCCTTCAACCAGCCCCCTCTCCCCCACCCCACCCCCCCCCCCCACCCCACCCCCCACCCCCACCCATTTCCACCACCACCCCCAAACCCCCCCCCCCACCCTCTCCCATGCAAGGTCAAATGTGGCAAAAGTATTGGAATTTGCGATGATGCGCCATCTACTTTACATTCTTTTTCCAGTTAATATTGGATTAATCCCAGGTGACCCCTATATGACCTATTCAGATTTGCATATGTCCTATAAGAAATTTGATATATTATACAGTCAACCTTTGACCGCTGACCACTCTCAACTCATGTCATCATGCTCATTGAATTGAATAATCACCAATAGTACAATAAGTGTATTCGCAATGATTGAGATTATGTATCTGATATGCTTTACTGGGACATGCAGTTAACAGCTCGCTGACACCTTATGTTGGCCGCATGCCAACTGCACTGTGACATAACATTTGCAACTTAATACATTAATCTCAGTAACCTTCAATTTAAGGACATAAAATATGCCTGAAATTTTTGTTAACATCATTACTCTCGTCCCAGGGATCAGCTCTATTTGTCTGCCTATGCATGTGTCTGTGTGGTTGTGTGTCTGTAGTTGTGTGTCTGTATGGTTGTGTATCTCAAAACATGATGATCTGACAGGCTCAAATTGTAACACAATGAAGAAAGTTGCTGGAAAAAAGGATTTCCAGACTTTGACCATAAAACGGATAAAAGAACACGGATTAGGATCACATCAAATTCTAGATTTGTGGATATCTCAGAAACTACCGGTCTGATTTGCCTCAAATTTTAACACAGGAAAGGTTGTGGCCATACACTAGGATTCCATAACTTTGGGTGTGATATGACAAAATCTGGAAAATCTGGAAAAAAATTCAGGAAATCCGGGGGAAAACCTGAAAACACTGTGACAAAATGTTGTTTTTTGTGAAAGTTCATGTATTAATTAACCACGAGCCTTCGACAATTAAACGCTCAGATCCTAGATGTACTACGCCAGGCCAGTTGCAATGAAGATGAGCTACGAGTAGTAAGACTACTGCTTGCAGACACAAAGCTGAGAGTACGAGTCAAGTCAGTGAAGTCTGTAGAGTTTGAGACATCAATCGGCTCCCCACAGGGAGATGGTCTATCTCTGGTGCTTTTCACCTGCTACCTTGCTTTCGCATTTCAATCTGTGCGGGAAATTTCCACAAGACCAAACACCCCCCCAGTGTCAATACTAGGCATGCCGCTAGAGATGGAATATGCCGACGATGTGGACTTCATAGACGAGGAAAAGAAACCCCTTGACGAACTTCTCCCAATAACTGCAAGCAAAATAAAAATTGAATCTCTTTATGGATGAATCCAAAACAGAGTTCACCCACATATACCTATCTACAAAGCATGAAACTATAGAAAATGATGACCCACTTCGTGGCGGCGAACCAGGGAGGAAAAGTAGTCCTGGGCTCACTGTTTTGCAGTACTGCTGACCTTTCTGCATGCTGCGTCATGGGGAACATAGCTTTCCAGTCCTTCTGGAAGATATGGATTCGTAGATCAAAGATGCCCTTGATAAAGAGGCTACGTTTATACAATGCAACCGGCGTATCCCTGATGCTGTATAACTGTAACAGCTGGGCAGCTCCAAAGGCAGCTCTAGACAAACTCGATGCCTGCCACCGCAAACACCTACGCACCATCACTGGACACCGATGGGGTTCCAACGATGCACTATACAAGATGTGTAATACGTCGCCGCTGTCTGTTAACGTCGCCCAGCAAAGATGGTCCATGTTTGGTCATGTGCTAAGGATGCCAGAAGACACCAGCACAGACAGCCTTGGAATTCGCCCTACTAGGAGCCAGCAAGTACAAAGCCAGGAGAAGACGTCATTGCATAAATCTGCTAAGCGTGCTACGAGGTGACCTCAAGAAAGCAGGACTCGGTACACTCAAGTCAAGAATGGACCTGAGGAAGCTAGGGATTTCGGCTGAGGACGAGACACAGTGGGCAAAAGCAAAGGACTGATTGCAGCTGTAGGATGTTTCTACTACTACAGCCGCAGAATACAGTAATCATACATACATGTATTAACCCTTTAATGACAAAGCGGGCCAAAACTGGCCGCTGCGGTGGCCATGAGTAATTTACATTTGCAGACCAAGACTATTTTTGAAAATTTAACACTGCAATGACTGGCCAGACATTCCAGTGGTCAAAATATCAAAACTAGTCTTCACTTGACCTACAGACATTTTTAAACAGAATTTAGTCATTAAAGTACTAATGAGGCATGAAGTGCATATTTTTCGGTTGAGAATTTGTTAATCGTCTAAATTATCGATTAATACAACATCTAAAACCGACGATCTACAATATTCCATCACTTCTCACATGCTATCTGTCAAGCAAGTCAATGTTAGGAGACATCAGAGCTTTGCTGACTATGGCAGAAACACGTTTCAGTTAAATTGGTTCCAAAATTTTCAACACCTTTCCTATATGCATGTACATGTAGTTGTCTTGAAAGTGAGACAGAAATTTCAAATGCTAAAAATCCTGTCTGAGTTCATAAGTGCGTAGGTAGGTAGCTGTGCATGCGTGCGTGCGTTTGTGTGCCTGCCTGTGTGTTTCCCTGTGCACAAAGGTGTATGTGCATGCGCGTGGGTGCACTCGCACATTGGCTGTCGACACTCACTCGCTATATTCTGTCCATCATCAGTATCATAACCAGGAGATTGTTGGTCCGATGGTGAGAGTGTTGGGTCTGCACTCACTACAGAATTCCGAGATTGTATCTACAACCAAATAATCATATATAACACAAATAGCAATTAAATAGTTACTGACAATCAGGGCTGCATGATTTGACTTACGGTCATATCGGTTTCGATATCACTTTTTATATTAGTTTTAACCACATATCGGTTTTGTGTGACTTCAATTACCGGTAGGTATGTCAAGAAAAAGTTGAAATCCATTCTCTAACCTGTCTAATATGTTTATAACAATTGTTAATAACACAAAAACAGGACACAATTTCCTGGCATGCCTGGTACAAATTCATGCTGCCTTACACATAGATGACATATGATTAATGTACATGTACCCGATGTCCATCGTTGCGGGAGTGAACTTATTATCTGGGATCACTTCAATACTAGGTATTCTGTAATAGCCGTCCTTTATTACATCAAAATTAATCTAAAATTTGACACTTTCGCCTTCGTCATGAAAAAATACAAATCACGTGATATTAAGAGTTTGCTAAGATTCAATTCCAGTATTTAGAGTGAGTACACATCTGCAACCCATGGCCCGCAGTTTGGAATTGGAACTTACTATATATATTATATTTGTGTGATGGTGAACGACTACTGTACTTTATATCCAACCAGCATTTGAGAAGTTATGGTGGGGTAATAGGAATTGTGGCATGCAAGGAAGTTGGGATCGTTCAGTTATCTCACAAGAATAGAAATGTGTCTTCAAACTCTTCCATGAATAGTTCAACGAATATATGTTATTGTTAGAATTATTTCCTAAATAGATTGATTGCATGAGCCGGCTATTATTATTATTATTATCCTGTTAAATTCACATACTAGTTGAAAAGTTTGTTTTAGTCACAATGGGGTGAAAATAGATATTCCTGCTTTCAACAGTCTATCAAGGGCGTGTTAGATTTTTAATGTCATGTGTGTCATGTGTGTAAAACCATTCACTTTGGCATAGATCATAAACTGTCAGCTACAATGTGATTACATAAACAACATTCATTCGTAGGAAGAAAGATTATTCATAATTTGTGTAGTGCTAGTCAATGACCAACGGGAATGGAATGATTAGCGGAAGCAGCCTAAATGACATAGATATTTCCCGGAAAAACAATACTTAGGCATCAATCACTACTCATTGAGCTGTTCACAAGCTTTGCACAAATTTTCGCTTGTTAGCATCTTTTATGTTTAACAGTGATGATACGCAGAACTGAAAATATGTTCATAATCAGTTTTTCGATATTTTAATTTTGTAAGCGGTTTTAAAACCTCCAGTGCATAATATTGGTTTTCAATATGGTATCGTTATAGCTCGCAGCTCTACTTAAAATAGTTGCTAAACTCATACAGTACACTATCTATGGCTGCACCCCAATTATGACGCTGTCTTGTCATACACAATAGAGGGATTCACGTCTAGCATGTCTAGTTATGCACTGCCCATTTCTGGCAAAGCGACACCCACTTTGTTGGAATCGATACTGTAGGTAAGCTACTGAAATATTTTTACAAAACTAATTTTACCGCAAGCAGCAATAGCTCCCAGACAAATTAGTTTCAAAATATTCAAAATGTTTATCAAATTGTAACTTCACCAAAGACATACAAGTTGTACACTTTTGTGACAGATTTTTCTAGTTTATGGGATCAGCTAACAAGTAAAGTATTTGATTACGTCATACACTTGAGCAACAGAGCAGACCACTCCATTACTGTGCATGTATTCATAGGTGTGCATGCGTGCATGTGTGTGTGTGTCAGCATCGAGAATCATCACTCGTCTAGTCTGTGCGTGTGCGCGTGTATGCATGCGTGAGTGTATAATTTTATAGGTACATGTGCAATAACACATAGAATAACCACTTACCCGCTCTCTAGCCGCTATATCCAGATTATGTAATCCTAATAGTAAACTATAATCCATGATTTTGAAGCTCTCGAGTACACGACAGTCACGCTGCGCTGTCTTTATTAACGCGTCATACTTTTCTTTTTCCATCAATATTCCTTCATTGTAATTCACAACAAAATCTAAATCCTTCAGAACAGGAGATGCTTTTGAACGTTCATTTTTAGATGCCTTTCGTTTGTATGTACTTCCTTTAAGATCATATTTTTCATGCATCCTGATATTCGATGGCAGCAGATTGTTCATCACGACAAACCGGATATTCTTTCCACCACACTGTTAAAGAAATATAACATATGTTTAGTCAAACATGTCCAAAGACAACCTGGTTTTGGGTTAGGTCATGTCGAAGGAAATACACTGATAATGGGTGGAGAGGTCAGGGAGAATGGTTTGACAAATATACATTCATCCTCATCGCCCTTAAATATTACACTAAACCCACAAAGGGAAGATCATATTTCATACTGGTGCGTGCGTGCGTGCGTGCGTGCGTGCGTGCGTGCGTGCGTGCGTGCGTGCGTGCGTGCGTGCGTGCGTGCGTGCGTGCGTGCGTGCGTGCGTGCGTGCGTGCGTGCGTGCGTGCGTGCGTGCGTGCGTGCGTGCGTGCGTGCGTGCGTGCGTGCGTGCGTGCGTGCGTGCGTGCGTGCGTGCGTGCGTGCGTGCGTGCGTGCGTGCGTGCGTGCGTGCGTGCGTGCGTGCGTGCGTGCGTGCGTGCGTGCGTGCGTGCGTGCGTGCGTGCGTGCGTGCGTGCGTGCGTGCGTGCGTGCGTGCGTGCGTGCGTGCGTGCGTGCGTGCGTGCGTGCGTGCGTGCGTGCGTGCGTGCGTGCGTGCGTGCGTGCGTGCGTGCGTGCGTGCGTGCGTGCGTGCGTGCGTGCGTGCGTTGATTGCGTTGCATGAGCATGCATGCATGCGTGTTTATGAGTGTGCATGCGTGTGTATGTTTGTGCATGAACATCCGTTGATGTGCACACTTGTGTGCGTACCTGATAGCAGTAAAGACCATAAAATTTTGGCAACAAGGTTCTAGGATTCTGATTCAGATTCTGATGAGAGAAAAACACATTCTAAGATTTAACCCTTTAAGCCATACAGACCAGAAACGACCAATTCCCTTTAATGTTTACAAAGAACATTCTTTTAAATATTTGGAAACTATTTTGACTGCGAACTGATGCTGCCTATAGCAACAACACGCTCCAGTGACATTAGTTTGAAAATTTGCAATAGCTTATCTAAATATTTGTCTTTGACATCACAAACAAGAAGCGACCAATTCCGTTCAATATTTACAATGAACATTCTTTTAAATATTTGGAAACTAATTTGACTGTGAGCTCTAGTTGCCTATAGCAACAGGTGTCAGTGAGACTAGTTTCAAAATTTTCAACAGTTACATGTCTTGTAAATGAGATACTAGAATTTCAAGTTTGAAGGTGAGTTATGGCGTTTTGTACATTACCATAAAGTGATGGAATAGATCGTTTTTATTCTGCGGAGAAACACAAACTGCTAGTAAACAGGCAGTTGATTTCCTGCTTACGGGTAAGTGATGAAAATCTTATACAGTCATTACACGCATAACAACGGAAACGAGGATTCAAAGGAAGCACCAGAGTACCGTATAATTTAACTGTATGGGAGCTGAATTTCTGCAGACTACATTTCCCATGGTGTTTAACTCTGGACCGGCTGAACATTTTGAAAACAATTTGCCTGAAAGTTTTTGGTGGCTAAATCACCAACAACTTTCAGGCAAATTGTTTTCAAAATATTCAGCAGGTCCAAAGTTATTTCCCATTGAAGTTATTGTCTGGTGGCTTGCAACTGTCAAACAGTTAAGTAAATCCACACGATCTGCTCGCCTAATTTTATGATGATAATGACACATATGGAAATAATGATATTAATATGGAGCAGTATAAGACAGAATAGCACACATTGATGTCAGGTAAGATTTCATAGCACAATGGCGTAACCCTTTAACACTCATCAGCCAAAAACGGCTTCAGCACTGGTCTTGAGAAATGCCCATTTGCAGACCAAGAGAAGACTATTTTTGAAAATTTACCACTAGAATGACTGGCTCGATAACCGAGCCAGTCATTCCAGTGGTAACTTTTCAAAAATAGGTTTCTCTTGGTCTGCAAATAGATATTTTCTGTTGAAAGTTGTGTTGAACAACCTCGAGAGTTAAAGAACACAATACAGTAGCAGCCAACATGTCGTTTTCAGTCATCTACCTTATCATCAACCGTACTTATGTCAGGTCACCCGTGAATTACTTCAAATTTTGGATTTACTATTTCTGAAAGAATGGCTTCAAAATTTAAGTATGAGGTGGCTATTGCGTGGTCAAAGATGGATGAAAGTTCTCAGACATTATGACCCTGCCAATGGAGTGATCTGATGTGCAACTCAAACACCTGATGTTAGAAACCAAAGCTGTCACTTGTTTGCTTGAGCAAATATGAGTGTTAACGTTACGCAGAGCAGTTTTCATACAAAACAGAACTGACTAACACACACTGACATAAATCCAAGATTTTGTAGCATAATGCCTAAAAGTAATTACTATATCTGCCAAGTCAGGGCTAGTAAATAATCAGGAGAGCTAGTAGAATCTAGCGGTCACTAATCCCGCTGGTTAGTGCCTCATCCATATTAATTTCAAACCGTACCATAAAACACATGTAATGGGTCAAGTGAAACAATTTTTAATTAAAATTTAACTCTTACCATATAATAACCGGGCAACAACTTCTGTAAAAACTCCGCCTCTTTATGTTGTACAGTTTTGATGATAAACTCATCATCGGCCGTGATGTAGAAAATGCTGCCGCTAGCGCCAGGATTAGATAACTCTTTCATCGGCTCATCGCACAATGATAACTGGAGAAAAGATAGGAAATGTATATCTTGTTCTGTAATCAATAAATGCAATTACTGATGTATGGTTTAGAGGTGTTTGAAACCAAAATGGAGCACACATGGCACCCTGCGCATGTATGCATGCATGACATAGGAGCTTTTGGCGGGAAAATGATCCAAATTGGCCGCCAAACCGTTCATGCGACAGTTTCTAAAATGGCAAAATTGAAATCAGAATATCGAAAAACATATATAAGATAAATTTCGGCCTTAAAATCCATCAAATAAAAAAAGAAGCCCAATGGGCCTGTATCGCTCACCTGGACCACAGGCATTTCAACTAGAATGGTCATTAACATTAAGTAGAACTCTAATGAGTTGAGCAGACTTGTAACAAGAAAACCATGTTTCTTTGTGTATCAACTTCTCTTGAACAAAATGGCCCTTAGTTATCAATATCTCACAAATTTCAGCCCTCCCCGTTCAGCGGCTCTGGAGATGAATAGAAGTAGCTTTCATGAAAGACAGGCCATCCAAGATGGCCACCCAACCATTTGGCCAATCAAGTTCCCTTGAACAAACTTGGTTCAGTTCATGCCCGAAATAATATTTTATGCGTTTTGAATCAATCGTTCAGTTTCGGCAAAGATTTTCAAAGGCATTTCTAAAAAATCGAACAAAATCCATGATGGCCACCCGCCAAATTGGCCGATCGGCTTTGTTTGAACAAACTTAAATCTCCATGCAGTATGGATGTTTCCTGCCAAATATAATTGAAATCATCCTAGTAATTCTCGAGGAGACATTTTAAATTTCCCATTACTTTAATATGGGAGCTTTTTGCGGGAAAATTATCCAAGATTGCCGCCAACCCATTTATCCGACAGTTTCGAAAATTGCAAATTTGAGATCCGAACACCCAAAAACATACATAAAACCAATTTCAGCCTCAAAATTCATCAAACACAAAAATCCAATATGGCCACCAAACACGCTATATTTTCATTATCCCACAGCAGCCATGTTTTTTTTACAGATCAACTTCTCTTGAACAAACCTTAATGGCCCTTATTCCATAATCATATCTCCCAAATTTCGGCCCAATCCCTTCAGCAGTTCTGGAGTTGTTTTCGGGGGAAATAGGTCATCCAAGACGGCCCCAAACTGTTCGTCAATCAAGTTCTCCAGAACAAATTTGGTTCAGCTCTTGACCTAGATGATATTTCATGAGTTCTGAATCGATCCCTCAAAGGGTTTCGGAGAAGATTTTTAAAAACATTTCTAAAAATCGGCCAAAATCCATGATGGCCACCGGCTTGAACAAACTTGAATCTCTATGCCCTAATGATGCTTCCTGCTAAATATAATTGAAATCAGCTTAGTAGGTCTCGAGAAGACATTTTAAAATTCGCATTGCTTTAGTATGGGAGCTATTGGAGGGAAAATGATCCAAGATGGCCACCAAACCTTTCATCCAACAGTTTCGAAAATTGCAAATTTGAGATCAGAATACACAAAAACACATATAAAACGAATTTCGGCCTCAAAATACATCAAATAAAAAAATCCAAAATGGTCGCCAAACACGCTATATTTAGATTGGCCCACAGCGGCCATGTTTTTTGACTGATCAACCTCCCTTGAACTAACATTAATGGCACTGAGGCCCTAATCATAGCTGGCAAATTTCGGCCCGATCCCTTCAGCGGTTCTGAAGTCATTTTCACTAAAACTAAGTCAACTAAGATAGCCATTGAACCATTTGACCAATCAAGTTCCCTTGAAGAAACTTGGTTCAGTTCTTGGCCTAGATCATATTTCATGAGGTTTACATTAATCTCCCAAGCAGTTTTGGAGATTTTTAAAGACGCTTAAAAAAAAAATGGGCCAAAATCTGGCGGGCCAAATTGCCCGATCGACTTCTTTTGAACAAACTTGGATCCCTATGCCCCAAGGATGCACCCTGCCAAGTATAACTGAAATCGGCCCAGCAGTTCTTGAGAAGTCGTTTAAAAAGGTTTACGGATGATGGACGGACGGTCACCATGGTATAGGTGAGCTAAAAACCTAATATGGCTGCCCACAGTGTACATATTTTTTGACTGATCAACTTCCCTTGAATGACCCTTACTCCCTAAGCATATCTCCCAAATTTCAGCCCGATCCCTACAGCAGTTCCGAGCTCGGTTTCGTGAAAACTGCACCATTTGGTCAATCAAGTTCTCTGCACCAAACTTGGCTTAGCTCATGCCATAGATGATGTTTCATGAGTTTTGAATCAATTCCCCAAGAGGTTTTGGAGCTCCCTGCCAAATATAATTGACATAGGCCCCGTGGTTCTTGAGAAGAAGTCACTTAAAGAAAAAGTTGATGGATGCAGGATGCCGGACGGATGGACGGACGGACGGATGGATGGTCACCATGGCATAAGCTTACTTCGTCATTCTGGCCAGGTGAGCTAATAATTGAAGCAGTTTATTTTTTCGTCAAAAGCAGCATAAAAAAATAATTGTATTCATCTCAGTGATAACATACCATGAAGTCCTCAGGTTGTATACAGAACAGCTCACGGAAATATCGAAAGGCAATTGGAGCATACGTTTTGAAGCGAAAATCACTGTAATGATGTGCTGGGGTGAGATTACTGCCTTCACTGTAAAATTATAATAACACATCTTCAACATTAATATTATTATTTATTATAATACTTTAACAGATGTAATTGATATCATCCTACATGTCACGCAGTTGATTATGATGTCATATGATTGATGGAAAAACTGGAAGCTTAGATTAGAAGCCATTCACAAGCAAAGTGAAAACATATATATTTGTAATTTACCACTGGAATAAATGGCCCTGTTACCGAGGTCATCAGATATAAATAATTTGCTTAAATCCTCGCATAATTTCACTTGAACAAGCTGAAGCTAACATGACTGGAAGCTTACATGTACATATATACAGTAGCTGCCTAAGGAATCAAATTTCCACTCAAATGAATGCTTAAATATTCAACATCATCATCAGCTGTCCTTGGAATGGACCTTAACAGAGTAATGACATCATACTCAGCCAAGCGGCGTGTAGGATGACGTCATAATCATTATGTCATAAATGATTCTATATGGACTGTCTTTAACTCTTAATAGTCCAACACGTTGTAAGAATTGTATGTCTCTATTATTTAATAAACATGCTGTTGAATATTTTGAAACTAATTTGACTGAGTGCTTTTGCAGCAACAGCACCCAGTCAAATTAGTTTCAAAATATTCAACAGCTTCCCTGTACAGTTTTCTGGAAATTGGTAGTCAGGAAGTTCAGGGATCGATCGATCCCAACACGAGCAAGGTGTGGGTGGAGCTTAGCTAGAGATGGACGGGGCATAGCTAAAAATGGAAAAGTCCATTGAATCTGCAATCTGTGTGTGTTTCCATTTGGTGAAGACAAAGGTCTCTGGTAAACAGAAGTGGGTATGTCAAGGGTCTTGCTTTGCTGTGCCATATGGAGGGTGACATGTGACATGTCCAAATTGGCATAATCCATTCGCACATAGGTTACGCAAACTATTCTGACGCAACCTGTTTTCCGTTCCCACAATCTTTTCATGTAGTAATAGTTTTTATATGTATAAATATATCAAAACGGGTTGCGCAAAATTTGATTACCTAGAACAAATTTGGCTAACACCTAACGTGTTAGGTACACTTTAGATGTGGACATGGCTGCAAAAGACTATATACTAGTTTGGAGATTTGTTGGTCTGAAATATTCAACAGCTGACTTGTATATTTGTTTTGAAATTGAGATTCTGAGACTTCTTGGTTGAACCCATTACAAGTGTTTATTTAATTACCCAACATGCCAAACTTAGATCAGACATTAGCGTGAATAAATATTAACTTAAGCCTAAAATTACAGTCTACATACACATATGTAGCTAAACTGTGCTGTAGATATTATTTATTTGGAACACACATCACACACAAACGTGTATAGATGTATATATGTCAGATGGCTGCGGGATAATCTGTCTGATACCTACTTGGTACAAGATGGCATAGATGGATCCATTTCTAGCTTTGCCCCTCCAATGGACCTTACCAGTTTATCCACCAACCATATGACGCCATAATCAACTATGTGATGTGTAGGATGACGTTATAATCAATGACGTCATGAATAACATAGGTAAGTATGTCATGAACGCATAATTGAAGACAGTCGCATTGTTGTACGAATTGTACGCCTTTACTATTTAATAAACATGCTGTTGAATATTTTGAAACTAATTTGACTGGGCGCTGTTGCTGCCGTAGGTTAAATTAGTTCCAAAATAATCAACAGCTTACCAGTAGTTTTCTGGAAATTGATAGTCAGGTAGTTCAGGGTTCAATCAATCCTAAAACGAGCGAGGTGTGGGTGGAGCTTACCTAAAGATGGGTGGGGCATAGCTAGACCTAGAAAGGTCCATTCCCAGCTAAGCTCCACGCACTCTGTATGTGACTTTAACACTTTAAACCATGAATTTCCCGAATCCCAATTTCAAGGTAACTAGACAGGTAAACTGTTGAATATTTTGAAACTAGACGAGTCTCACTAAACATATGCTTATGACCAAAAGTAGTCGGCTAAAACAGGCTATATTCATTGGCACATATGATGGAGTGGAAATTGATATTAGCGAAGAAAATGTTCCCCTCGGTGAACTTCTTCCAATTATGTCACAAACCTCTTCATGATATGATCTCAAAACCCAGTTCACACATGTATATACCTGTCTGACACACAGGCGAAGAAAGATAAGGTACCATCAAACAGGGAGAGAAAAAGTAGAGAGAGAGAGAGCAGAATCGCGGACTGACTCATACATATACAGTCCAACAGCAAATCGCTTAAAATTCATGAAAATGTTAGAGCCTCCAAGTAATATATATTACATGTAACCATGTAATGTCCAATTTTGTCTATTTGCAGGACATACACGTATAAATAAGTTGTGCACATATTATTATTCACATGCGTATATCCTACAAATATTTGCAATGACAATGTCAAACTTTGGAAAATATTTAGTCAGCATAGTTAACTCTAACTATCAAGTCGGCCAAAAATGGCTGTTGCAGTGGTCTTGAGAAATTCCATTTGCAGATCATGAGAAGACTATTTTTAAAATTGTATCACTGAAATGACTGGCTCAATAACTGAGCCAGTCATTCCAGTGATAAGATTTAAAAAATAATCTTCTCATGGTCTGCAAATGGACATTTTCTATGACAAAATCTAAATTTTCTTGAACAAATTTGAGGGCTAAAGGGTTAAACAATAATACTGAGGCCATCAAACAATATACAGTATTGTTAAAGCACATATCTATCTACCGTATTTCACATATTTGAAGCGCATGATCGAATAGCAGCCCACCCACTAACCTTGACATAGGAGCTCCAATGATTTCTTAGCAGTTTCAAAATGCCAAACCTCTGTATTAGAAACCCTACCTCAACAATTTGTATTGTGAAAAAAATTTTAATCACAAATTTCTATGAATAGCGTGTATTATAATAACAATCTGTAACGGGATCGCTCTACTTTACATCGATCTCTGCCCTTGACTCCTAGAAATCAATACATGTCTCAGATTTCTAGATCTTGGCCACCTATTAAATTTCTACCAATAGCAGGAGGCCATGTATGCTCAAGATACAATAAAGTTTATTCCACAATTTTGTAGTCAAAATATACACGTAAAAGTCTTAACGTGATAAACACCTTCCTTATAAAAATATTTTAAGACCAAATTTATGTACCAACCAAGCGATGACCAAGCAGTCTCATATCGCGCATTAATTTTGTAATGCCGCCCAACATCAAATGGTCCAAAACGGAATCAAAACGTACGACAAAAATTGCGTAAAAGTCTGAGAATGAAATAGATCGCTTCTTATGTTGGCGAGCCGCTAGCTCTTTTGTGATTGGAGGCACAGTGTTCTTACGAGATCTCATATGCTAACAGGAGTTTGTTATCAAACAGGTACCCATTATGCAGATCAGACCAAAAGTACAATACTTCGTTCCCATCGCGCAATGATAATATATAGCAATTTCTGAGTTCCGAGTCCAGAATATTTATAGCTGAGTACTTGCTCTAAATAGTTCTTTTGGAATTGGAGGCGAATCACGCGACGCGAATTTCTACCAGGAAATTAAGTTCAATTTTCGTGGTAACATTTTTAACCTTTTAAAAAGCTTTTTGGGAAAACTCTCTATATAAGCTAGGGCTGCAACGATTTATCGTGTATCATGATTTCGCGATACAGTAAGGGTATCACGATACGCGATACACTTCACTGTGTATCGTGATACAGTTTACCTCCAAGCTCTTTGATTTACCAGTTGACTTTATATGGTAGAAAACTTAACCCTTGCAACGACAAATCCTTGAAAAAGTAAATTCCTTTCAAAGTAAAGTATATTTTGCTGAATATTTTGAAATTAATATGACTGGAATCCATTGCTGCCTAAGGCAGCAATGGCTTCCTGTCATATTAATTTCAAAATATGTATGTTCGGCTTTCTTGTATCGTTTCCATGAAATTGAGATACCGGGAATTTATGGGTGAAAGGGCTATTGTTAACATTTGCATTTTATTGGTAGTTCTCCCAAAAACATATTTTCCTCACTGTTGTTCTGTTAATTACGTACTTTGTTTGTTTTAATAGGTTATTTACGTATCGTTTGTTAAGTATCGTGATACGTATCATGACACACACATCGTGATACGTATCGTGACACACACATCGTGATACGTATCGGAACATAATTTATGGAATCGTTGCAGCCCTAATATAAGACCACCCCCTTTGTCAAAGACATTGGTTTAGAAATTGAACACCTGTCCTAATAGAAGCCTAGGCTTGAAATAGGTGATATACTGTACTATATGCTCACTGGCTAGTTAACACTCAAGCTCGTCAAAAACACCTTCTGTAGTCGTCTTGTCAATTGTCCATTTACACACCAAGAGAAAACTTCCATTTACGGACCAAGAGAAAACTATTTTTGAAAAATTAACAATGGAATGACTGCTTCAATAAGCAAGCTAGTCAATCCACTGATAAATTTAAAAAAATAATCTCTTGGTCAGCAACTGAACATTTTTTATGAGAAAATTTAGATTTTTATTTTTATTTATCAGTGGAATGACTGGCTTGGTTATCGAGCCAGTCATTCCATTGTAATATTTTCAAAAATTGTTTTCTCTTGGTCCACAACAAGTGAACATTTCTATGAGAAAGTTAAGGGTTACGTGGTTTTAAATGATGGATATATAGTTAAAGATGATAAATATGATAGACGAACGATTTACCCAGGAAAGAAAACGCTTTCAACAACAGTGAAATCTTGCATGAGAACGTCACGGTCGGGTTTTGCAGCTAGACAACCAATACTTTGACCAATGCCCAGTTGGATTGCGGCCATCAACTCCGACGTGGGTTTCTGAGGAGAATAAAAATTATCCAGATTAATTCTCAAACAAAAATTTTCTATATACTGTAATAGTTGAATATAGTCAAATTCTTATTATTTAATTATTATTCTACGCATGCTATAAAAAGGCAAAGTCAACAACATGTAATCACATGACTTATTCAGAGATATAAGAAGCAACAAGATGGTGGTCATCTATATGTATGATTATTGTATTCTGTGGCTGTAGTAGTAGAAACATCCTACAGCTGCAATCAGTCCTTCTTTGCTTTTGCCCACTGTGTCTTGTCCTCAGCCAAAATCCTTAGCTTCCTCAGGTCCATTCTTGACTTGAGTGTACCTAATCCTGCTTTCTTGAGGTCGCCTCGTAGCACGATTAGCAGATCATCTATGGAACATGTTTTATGGTATGGTCAACCAACCAGCTGACCAAAACATCTTCTGAGGTGGTGTTGAGTTATGTCCATTTTGAGGCCATGTAGCTATTTTTGAAAATGTACCACTGGAATTCCGGACTCAATAGCCGAGCCAGTCATTCCAGTGGATAATTTTCAAACGTCATCTCTTGACCCGCAAATGTGGACATTCAATAAGCAAATATGATTTTTGCTAATTTAACCCGTTGAATAGTAAAAAAATCTGGGGGGGTGGGGGTTGGGTTCACATCAGAAAGTAATTCTGACTTGTATTAAGAGACCATGGGTCTACATAGGTGTTAGCAAGCATCATACTCCAGTATAGCTGAAAGCATTTAACAAAAGACAAAACAAGACAATACAAAAGACAAAACAAAACAAGACAAGACAAAAGACAAGACAAAAGACAAAAGACAAAACTAAAACTAGACAAAAGCAAAACAAAGATAAAACAATCCAAGTTTTATTGTACAATGTAACTTAAGTATTGTTCCATTTTGTCTTGGCTTTTGTTTCCTTTATTAAGTTTTGTTTGGCATTGTTTCGTTTTTCTTTTGTTTTTGTTCCATTTTTTTCTCCAAGGACAATGTCACATTTCTTTTCCGCTTTTTTTGAAACCCTGTGTTTGATTAGAAACTGTTTTCTGTCCCATGATTGTTCCACACTGGTGATCAACAGTAATGGAGAACATTTTCTTGGCATATTCTGAACCCATTTTTCCCCCATTTTATTTTTATGCATGTTTTATCTGGAGTTATTAATGAACGACACTGTTACAGCGGGCAATGATGAGACAGATGTATTGGAATGGACCTTTCTAGTTTTAGCTATGCCCCGCCCATATCTGAGCTCCACATACACCTCACTCGTGTTGGGATCGATCGATCTCTGAACACCATGACTATCAATTTCCAGAAACCTATACAGATAAACTGTTGAATATTTTGAAACTAATTTGACTGGCCACTGTTGCTGCCTATGGCAAATTAGTTTCAAAATATTCAACAGAATATTTATTAAATGGCAAAGACATACAATTCGTATGTGTCAGCTTATTAAGCGTTAAAGATGGACTATATCGAGTCATTCATGACATCATGATTATGACATCATCTTACGCATCATGTAGTTAATTATGACATCATATGATGGATGGATAAACTTGGAAAGGACCATTAGTTGACACTGGGCCTGTGCAGAAGCAAACAATTTAGTACCTTCATAAACTCTTCATAGTTATCCTTCATCCATACCCATAGCCACTGCTCTCCATAATGACCGTATATGTCATAGATATTACCTAGGGCAAGTCGAGAGCCCCTCTCCATGTGGAAGCCAAAATTCTGCATCGCAACTGCAATCGCGGGTCACGCGTACAAAATTTGACCACTCAATGTTTAAACCAATCACTGATTGATGTTAACCTGTCATGCCTTTATGTAAGAGTATGCACCGGTTCCTGTATATATTCTATATATGTAATATATCAAACCAAGCGACATGGTACACAGTCCGAGTGTTGGCGGATAATATTCTCTGTTGCAATAACATCTATTGACCCATTCTAATGGTTAACCCTTGATTTGGATACAAAAATAAAAATATTTCCTTATTGAACATCCATTTGCAGGCCAAGAGGACGTTTTGAAAATTTACCACTGCAATGACTGACTCGGTTATCGAGCTAGGCATTTTAGTGGTATATTTTCAAAAGGTCTTCTCTTGATCTGCAAATGGATATTCCTTAAGACCACTGCAGAGGTCAGTTTTGGCCGGCTTGACCATTAAAGGGTTAAGCCAGTCAGAACTGATGTCTGCAGTTTTCTTGAAAAATTTCCATTTATAGGTCAAGAGAAGACTATTTTTGGTCTTGGAATGACTCAGTTCAGGTAAATTAAAAATAATTATATAGTCTTCTTTTGGCCTGCAAATGGAGGGTATTCACCGAGCAACAATTTCAATTTCCTTGACTGATCTTGACCATTAAATGATTATTGTCAAAATTTCATAATAAACAATCTTTAACCCCTCTTGTGTCAACTTGTGGTTTATAATGGTTAAACCGGCCAATACTTCCTCTGTAGTTGTCTTGAGGACTGTCTATACATGCAGGCTAAGAGAAGACTATTTTCGACAATTTACCACTGGAATGACTGGCTTGGTTACCGAGCCAGTCATTCCAATGATAAATTTTCAAAAATAGTCTTCTCTTGACCTGCAAATGGAAACTGACTAAACAAAGATTTAGATTTTCTTAACCATTAACCCTTTAATCGTCAAACCGGCAAAAATAAAAAACCTCAAAAATGATTTTCCTAAATTCCAGTTATAAACTTACAAAAAGTTTTCTCTTGGCCAATAAATGGTCATGAGCCTAGGTACTGAGCAAAAATTGTAATTCGCTTGAAAACTCTTGACAAAGTAACGGCTTAATTGATAAAAGTCATGTTTTTTGGCGTGTTGAGGCGCGGTTGACACACGAGGGGTTAAAGACTGATCAACACCAATTTTGAAAATGGTTTTGCCATAATCTATTGGTGACATAGACACCAACAGCTTAATCCTTTCACTGACATATCATGGAATAAGTATATTCTTTACGATAAAAAAACTTCTGTTATTTTGTTGAATATTTTGCAATTGATTTGCTTGGGCAGCAACAGCTTCCAGTCAAATTAATTTCAAAATATTCAAGTTTTCCTGTATGGTTGCATTGAAAATGAGATACATGTATGGGGAATTCATAGGTGAAAAGGTTAACCCAAAACCGGCTTCTGTAGTGGTCTTGAGAAATGTCCATTTGCAGACCAAGAAGACTATTTTTGAAAATTTACCACTGGAATGGCTGGCTCGTTAACCGAGCCAGTCATTCCAGTGATAAAATTTTTTAAATAGTCTTCTCTTGGTCTGCAAATGGACATTTCTCAAGACCACTACAGAAGCCGGTTTTGGGTTAACCTTTTCACCTATGAATTCCACAATAGCTTACTGTCTCGTTTTAATCTAATTTTATTCCTAAATTCACAGGTAAATGTGTTACGCTTCTCTTTCATTGACATTGCGCGTATGTGCCTAAAAATATCTGAACACTGTATATACTGTATTTATTTATTCATCATTGATTTCATGTAATGAACTGCAACAAACGATCATGTTTTTTCATCACTATAGATCAAGTCCTGCATGATACTCATCTTGATTTATCTATGTGTGGTGACAACGTGAAATCATATGCATGATATATACATGCTGTATTCGTAATCCTTTTAACCCTTTCACACGACAAATCCCGGAAAAAGTATATTTGTTTACCATATAAAAACAACTCTATAGGAAAGATGGTCAATATTTTGAAACTTAAATTTGACTGGAACCAGTTGCTCCCATTATAAGGCAGCTGGTATGGCAGCAAATCCCCAGAAGATTAGTTTCAAAATATTCATCAGATTAGTCTTTATATCATAATGATTTTATCATCGTTGTTGGATCAAAGGGTTAATTATTATTATCTAGCAGAATTAATCCTTTCAGGGACAAATCCCTAAAAAAGTATATTCTTTACGATATAACTTAATCTGTTGAATATTTTGAAATTAATTGGACTGGAAGACATTGCTGTCAATGGCAGCCATTGTGCAATGGGTTCCAGTCAAATTAATTTCAAAATATACAACAGTTTTCCTGTATGGTTGCCTTGAAAATGAGATATAGGGAATTCATCGGTGAACGGGTTAACAGTCCTTCATGGGTGACGACTCAGAAGGAATCTGCGTATTTCAAAGGAATCTGTCCAGAGTCACAGAGTCAAATTGCAAATTGCCAATCTCATATAAGATTTGTCACAAAGTATTTCAGAGAAAAATTTGGAAGAAAATTCATAGAGGATTTTTAGAAACTTTACAGGTACTTTTGGGGAAACTTGAATGATTTTTCTGACGTTTTGTCCAGATTATGTCAGCTGTTCTGGGAGTTGGGTTTTTTTCGAAAACTAAGTTATCCCAGATGGTCACCAAACAAACTGACCAATCAGGTCCTCTTGAACATGATTGGTTCACCTCTTCCCCTACACGTAGATGACGATCCTTATGCAGACGTTCAATTTTGATCTAGTTGATGGTGGCCATGGGTTTTTTTACATATCAATTTCCATTGAACAAACTTTAGTCATCCTTAGCCTCTAATCATCTTTTTCACAATTTTGGCCTGTCAGCAGTCATTTTTGTGAAAACTTGGCCATTCAAGATAAGCTGTCAAACAAATTGAACATTTTGAATGGATTCGGTTCAAGTCATTGTCTATTGAGTGGTTTTCGGAGATATTTACAGGTATTACTAAATAAGAGGCCCAACGACCCTGTATAGCTTTCTTGGAATTATTGGCCAATGGCACAATCGAACAAAACGAGATGACCATTGGAAAAACTTAATAATCAAATTTGTGTGAAGAAGGCTTAAAATTGGCTCAGTGGCTAATAAGTAGTCTTTTCATGATTTTCTCAGAAACTTGCAGAAAATACAAGATGTCCCCAAAAATCCTAAATTCTGATTGATTCATGGCGAACATGTGTTTTTAACATATATTTCGGCCCAATCCATTCAGCGGTTCTGAAGGTCGTTTTTGCGAATCATCCAAGATGGCCACCGAACCATTTGGCAAATTAAGTTCCCTCGAACAAACTTGGTTCAGCTCTTGCCCTAGACCATATCTCATTAGGTTTGCATCAATCCCCCAAGCAGTTTGGTCGATTACTTAAGACGTTGCTAAGTCGCCCAAATCCAAGAAGGCTACTGTCCAAATCAGCCGATCGTCTTTCTTTGAACAAACTTGAACCAATATGCCATAAGGCTGCTTCCTGTTAAATACAGTTGAAATCGGCACAGTGATTCCCGAGAAAACATTTCAAATTTCCCATTCCTTTAGTATGGTAGCTTTTGGCGGGAAAGTGATAAAAAATGGCCACCAAACCGTTTATGCGACAGCTCCGACAATGGCAAATTTGAGATCAGAATACCCCGCAAAATATATAAAACCAATTTCAGCCTTTCAAAATCTATCAAATAAAAAAATCTGATATGCCAGCCAAACACGCTAGATCTTGATTGGCCCAAAGCGGCCATGTTTTTACGGATCACCTTCCTTTGAAGAAACTTAAATGACCCGTAGTCTCTAATATCTCCCAAATTTCGGCCCGATTCCGTCAGCGATTCTGGAGGTGGTTTTCACAAAAACTAGGTCATCCAAGATGGCCGTCGAACCATTTGGTCAATCAAGTTCTCCTGAACAAACTTGGTTCAGCTCTCGCCCTAGATCATAGTTCATGCAGTTTGCATCAATTCCCCATGCGGTTTCGGCGAAGAAGATTCTTGTAGACGTTTCCAAAAATTGGTCAAAATCCAAGATGGCTGCCGGCCCAATCGGTCGATCGGCTTTGTCTCAACACTTGGATCTCTATGACCTAAGGATGCTTCCAGCCAAATATAATTGAAATCGGTCAGGTAGTTCTCGAGAGGACATTTAAAATTTCCCATTGCTTTACGATGGAAGCTTTTGGCGGGAAAATGATCAAAGATAGCCGCCAAACCGTTCATCCGACAATTTTGGAAATGTCAAATTTGAGATCAGAATACCCAAAAATATTTATATAAAACCAATTTCGGCATCAAAATTCATCAAATAAAAAAGTCAAATATGGCCGCCAAACAGCCTATATTTTGATTGGTCCACGATGGCCATGTTTTTATACAAATCAAGATCCCTTGAACAAACTTTAATGGCTCTTGGTCCCTAATCCTATCTGCCAAATTTCAGCCCGATCCCTTCAGTGGTTCTGAAGAAGTGGTTTTTGCTAAAACTAGGTCAACCAAGATGGCCGCCGAACCATTTGACCAAACCAAGTTCCCTTAAACAAACTTGGTTCAGCTCTTGCTCTAGATCATATTTCATGAGGTTTGCATCAATCCCCCAAGCGGTTTTGGAGAAGATTTTTAAAGACGTTTCTAAAAATTGGCCAAAATCCAAGACGGCCACTGACCAAATTGGCCGATCGACTTGGTTTGAACAAACTTGGATCCCTACGCCCCAAGGATGCTTGTTAACAAATATAATTGAAATCAACCCAGTGGTTCTTGAGAAGACGTCGTCTAAAGAAAAAGTTGATGGATGACAGACGGACGACGGAAGGACGGTCGCCACGGCATAAGCTCACTCGGCATTTCAGACCGGGCTAAAAATCCAAACCCAGGCCACAAGTCAAATCAACTAATCAGCAATCTTGTGTCCCTATGACCTATGGAGGGATACACTTCACGACAAATTTAATTGAAATTATCCGAGTAACTTTTGGGACGTCACATACTTAAAATTTTTATATTTTCTTATTGAATGTCCATTTACAGGCTAAGAGAATACGATTTTTGAAAATGTATCACTGGAATGACTGGCTCGGTTATCGAGCCAGTCATTCCAGTGCTAAATTTTCAAACATTGTATCCTCTTGGCCTGTAAACGGACATTCCACAAGACCATAACAGAGGCCGGCAACGGCCGGTATGGCCATTAAGGGGTTAAAGAAGAAGTTAACAGACAAGAGATGGACAAGAGATGGACAATAGATGGACAATAGATGGTCATCATTGCTCCAGTTCAAAGGCAAAATGGGTTTATTTACAGAATGTGTTTCTTTGTTTAAAATAGATCGAAGACGTGTAGAAATGTGGCTATTTAACCCTTTAATCTTCAAAGTTGTTCAAGAAAATTTCAAATCTCTCATTGCTGACCAAGAGATGATTATTTTTGAAAATTTATCATGAATGACTGGCTTGATTATCGAGCCAGTCATTCCAGTCGTAAATATTCAAAAATAGTCTTCTCTTGTTCTGCAAATTGACATTTCTCACTACCACTGCAGAAAGTCCAGACGGCCAAAACTGGCCACTGCAGTGGTCTTGACGAATGTCCATTTGCAGGCCAAGAGAAGAATATTTTTGAGAATTTACTACTGGAATACCTGGCTTGATAACCGATCCAGTCATTCCAGTGGTAAAATTTTCAAAAATAGTCATCTCTTGGCCTGCAAATGGACAATCAATAAGCAAATATTTTGATTTTCTTGACGATTAAGTGTTAAAGTTTTAAAGCTTGCTTTTCCGTAAACTTAGAAAGAAGAGAAGTACTATAAACACAATCAGTGAATGTAGATTGTACTGTTTAGACCGTCGCTACACGATACTATGCAACACTACATTAAATTTGTGACACAACGCTGTGTAGATCCATCCTGCAGCTGTACCTAGACGACAATTCTCCGAGGCGAATTATCATGACTGAGCTAAATATATTCCGCTACATCCTTTTCTAAAGCAAAAACAAATCCGCAATTCAATCAATATTTATAAGTACAATAATCTTGAACCATCACATTCATTACAATGGCATCGTGTTGTGTTAGACATAGACCCCACCCACACATTCACGCATGCATACAAGCGTGCACACACTAACTACTCCGCCCATTTTGTGCATGTGTTTGATTTTAACACTTTCAACCTCAGAATCTTCAGGGTTTACCCCGGAGAGTAGGGGGGGGGGGGGGGGGGGGGCAAACGGAGGGGGGCATTTGCTAACCACAGAATGTTCATTAACCCGTTAATCGTCAATCGGGCAAAAAGCTGCTTTTACCGCGGTCTTCAGGTTTGTTCATCTGCACGCAAAGAGAAAACTATGTTTGAAAATTCACCACTGGAATGACTGGCTCGATAAACGAGCTAGTCATAATAAGCGAGCCAGTTATTCCACCACAAAATTTTCAAAAAATTGCTATATCTTGTCCTCAAAATGGACATTCAATGTAGATTCCCTTGAACAATAATGACTATTAAAGAGTTAAAGTGGATATTAATCACTGATCTACATTTCAGACACTTTCACAATGGACCATTGCTATGTTCAAGATATACCCACAAACATCATTTGATTGTAAGTGAAGTCAGTTAACTTAATGGTAATGGCATATTTGATTGTGACATCAGATACAAGTGTTGGGAATTGGTACTATTTTTGTGATCGATGATTGGTTTTATATACTAACCTATGATCATTTAATGATTGATCATAACAGGGTCTCATTTTTTATCCATTTTGAATGCAGTAATTATAGCAAGTTCAAGGATAATTACCCCTTTCAAACCAAGTTGCAGGTATGACCGATTCTTAATAATTTAAAAGATAATCTGTTGAATATTTTGAAACTAATATGACTGGAAGCTGTTGCTGCCTTGAAATTAACATACTATTTCAGTGCTGGAAGAATTAATGTCTTAGACTAAGGAGTAATACTATATAGTTGTAACAATTAAATGTAAATTCTTTTCCAAAAAGTATTCGTTTTCTAGCTTGATATACATTGTATTAATAAAGTTAATTTATAAACAACCAAAATCGACTTCTGAAATCATGATCGATCAGTCGGTTGACCATGCAAACCAATCAATCATCGATCAAATCGATTAATCAGAACAACTCTATCTCATACTTTACTGACAGATGGAATCCCCTCCCTTAGATAGGAAATGCCTTATTGGGTCAAAGATGACAATTCTTTAACACAGTCCAGCTCAGAAATAACTTTAAATGTTTCCGAAACCATAAACAATGTACGGTTGAATACTTTGTGGACTTGATTTGATTAGAAGCCAATTGTTGCATGCAACTATAGCTTCCAATACAATTATGTTCAAAATATTCACCCGAACATTTCTTACATCGTGTTTAAAGCTGTACTATTAACTAACACATTTCTTGTTTTTGTTTTAGAAATGTGTTCGTTAACTAGGCTTGTGCGATTATTGTTTTGAGTGATCATGGTTGATTACCTAGTAAGAATAATCGCGATTAGTCGATTAATTATCCTGGGTAAAAGTTAACCAGATATATACATATAATAACAAAAGCTTATCAATGACGAAAGCTACAATAGCGTTTAAAAATATCCATTTGCAGGCCAAGAGACCTTAGAGAAGCCTATATTTGAAAATGTATTACTGGAATGCCTGGTTCGATGTTCGAGCCAGTCATTCCAGTGATGCATTTTCAAAAATAGTCATCTCTTTGGTCTGGAAATGGATATCATACCAGGGATTCTCAAAAGGGTCCTTTTGAGGGTGTTACAGTATACCCTCCAAAAAACAGCATGGGACCCCCAAAAGTAATGACAGTGGGTCCCATTGGACCCCTGAAACTCTTGTATGATTGTGTAATATTAAGTAGTTGTATAGGTTTTTTCACACAAATACCTACAAAACCTAGCATGGGACCGCAATAACGATCATGTGTGAGTAAATGGTATCCTCTAATTTTAGCAGAAATACTGCTTAGATTTCAGTTTGGGACCCCCAGATTTCAAGGTGTTGGGTCCCAGGAACTTCCTAAATCTAGATGACATGAGTCTAAACACTGCGTCATACATTCAGTGAACAAAATGTCACTTTTCGTGACTGATCACATTAAAATTAAGAGTAATTAAAAAGTAGGTTTTGAACTATTATATGCGGTAGAAATCATTCTCGATTATTCAATTATTTAATTTTTAATCATATAAATTAACGATTTATAAAATAATCATGATTTTCGATTTAGGCATGTAATCACGCAAGCCTAGTGTTACCTTATTTATGAGCAGTACTATACAGAGACATGTTTGATTATACTACCTATAGCTGCTGGACACCAGTCTATTTAACCATTCAATGGTCAATTTAACTTTTATTATCGTGTCCATTTGTAAACAAAAAGATTATTTTTGAAAATTTACCACAGGCTCTTCTCTTGGAGGCAAGTGGAATTTCTCAAGACCAAAACAGAAGCCATTTTGGCTAGCTTGACCATTAATCATTAAATGTGTACATGCAAAATGGGCATGCCCGAAATGAACATGCCCGATGATCGAGACGCAGATTTGATCATGACTGGCTGACAGGTACATTATAATGCACATAGAATGCGCGCACATACACACATAATTACTGCTATAAATATTTCATTTCTTAAGTCCCTGTAATTCTAGAACTCTAATCCCACCCCGGCCATGACATCAGAGCCTGCCATTATAACAGCCATTGAGCATGGGAAAACGGATTACTAACGTACATAAAGTATGATGTGACATACAGTTATATCGCGGCTCCATAAAATCTCTAATTTCTTGACATCACACATAAATTTGGAGAAGATTAGCAGTAAGTTCTATAACTTATCTGTCCACATTATATAAATATGACAGGTTTTCAGTTGACTTATAAAACATGTGTATAAAATGATTAGAGTGGCTTGTAATTTTATTATTATCTTCGATTTATGACTTTGTCAATTATTCCACATTTGAGAGCATCTGATATTCCGAAATATTCCCTCCAATCATGATGATGTTGCGTTTTTTGCGGCTGGAAGGAATGAAATATTTCAGCTGCAATCAGCTTTCTTCGATCTTCTCCATCTGGTCTTCTCCTTTACGAACACCCTAGCTTTTCTCTTTTTGGTTCTTTATTTGTCTTGAGTGGGATTACATTATGTTTTTTCCCGCAAACACTTGATATCGCAACCTGTTCATGCCGTATACGTGTTGATATCATGTACTGAAAACTCCTATAGTTTCTGAGTGGGTGTATTGTCTGGCATTTGCAGAACATATCCAAATATTGACGATCGCTGCTGCACTACTATCACAGACAATGTAGGAAACCAGTTTTAGCTATGCCCCGCCCATCTCTAGCTTGTGCTAGAAGGTGCACTTCGCCAGTGTTGACTATCAATTTCCAGAAAACTATATAGGCAAGTGGTTGAATAATTTGAAACTAATTTGACTCGGCACTGTTGCTATGGCAGCAACAGCGCCCATGCAAATTAGTTTCAAAATATTCAACAGCATGTTTATTAAATAGTAAAGACATACAATTCATACAATAAATGCTTGGCCCATCATCAACGTGTTCGTGACGAACTTATCTATATTGACGTAATTGATTATGATGTCATCCTACAGGTCATGTATTCGATTATGATGTCACATGATTGATGGATAAACTGGAAAGGTCCATTGAATCCATGTTGCACATTTTGTAGTGCTGAGTTTGAGATTAGGTTGCGGGGTCAGTGATCCTTGATGGTATCGCAGGTGTTTACGATGCCATGTATCGAGTTCGCTCATAAGGACCTATAAGCTGCCAAGCTGTCACAATCGCAACGCATCATTGAGGCACGTGTAGCATCGTATAGGATCATCTTGAATTTCATAGGAATTTTAGAGCCTCAAATCCACAGCTTTCAGAAGGACTAATATGTCTCCTGTTATGCAAAGATTTGTTCAGGACTAATATGTCTCCTGTTACGCAGGGTTGGGGTCGAGTACAGGCAGCTGTACTGAGGCTGAGTACGATTACTTTGGCAAAGTACTTCACACTGGGTACAAGTGCATGTACCTTTTAGCAATTGTACTGAGGCTGAGTACGAATACACTGTAAATATACTTGAATACGAGTACTAGTACATGTTAATACGAAAATGTCATCCAAGGTATGCTTGCTACATACATGTATATAGGGTGGAGTTGCTGGGTATTCCGCAAATATAAAATATGGCTTCTGTAGTGATGTTTCCCTCTATTTATATACTAAACAAAGGTACCTTGTTGAATATTTTGGATATACATGTAATGGGACTGAATGGTGTTGCTACTATGGGCGGCATTAGCTCACAGCCAAATTAGTGTCAAATCATTTCACAGAATATTTACTAATGCTTTTAAGGATACAGAGAAAATGACAAATAAATTATAACAAGAAATAACTAGTTGAATATTTTTTAAATAATTTGATTGGCAGTTCCTCCTAACTTAGCAGAAATTACTTCCAGTCAAATTATTTTCAAAATATTTAACAGAATATTTCCTTCATAAAGAATATGCTGGATTCCTGGCATGATTGCTATGAATGTATAATATAAAGCTTCATCAGTGAAAGGCTAAATTAGAAATAATTTATTTAAGATATTTATCATTTAGTAACGTTGAATATTTTGACATTAATTTGACTGATATACATTACTACTGATGGCAGCATTCACTTCCAGTCAAATTATTTTCGAAATATTCAACATTAAACTTCATTCTTAAAATATCGTTTTGTAATACTAAAATTGATTAACCCTTTAACCCTCAAATTTGTTCAAGAAAGTTTCAATTTTCCACTGTAATTGCTGGCTTTCTTATCAAACCAGTGTTAAAATTTAAAAAAAATTTCTTCTCGGTCTGAAAATTAACATTTTCCAAAACCACTGCACAAGACTTTTTTCTCTGGATTGAGTGTTAAAAGGTGAAGAGTTGGAAGGTCTATAAAGCCTGAAATAATGGGCTTTGTCCAAATTCATAGTCAGGACTATCATGCCTGAATGTTATCCCTATCATTAGGCATATAATTGCCAGGCCAGGCATTTGTTGACATAAGGCCTGTGCTCTTGCCCAAGCTCTGTTCTAATCTGCCTTACATCTCTCAACACTTTCAATGATAAATGATCAGAAATGACAATTTTTGTGCTGCTAAAAAAGATTTTATTGAATATTTTGAAAGTAATTTGGCGGTAGGTCTTGCTGCGTTAAGCAGAAATTATGGTTTCCAGACAAATTATTAAGTTTACCTGTATGACTGCCTTGAAAGGTAGATAGAGGGCTTTAATAGTGCATGGGTTAAATACTTTACTTCTTATTTCCTATTAGCATACCTACATGAATTGCCCATTTCAACACAAACATCCAGAATTTCAATTTCAAACCCAATCAACAAGTAAGTTTTTAAAACATTTTACATTAATTTGGCCAGAAACACCAATGGATTCTAGTCAATTTATGTTTAAAATATTCAATAGTTTCCTGAGTGTATGACGGTCTTGAAATTTAGATAAAAAGGTTTCATTAGTGTCATTAGTCAAATGCTTGTTATCTTATTTCCTATAAGCATATGTATCTATTACAGCAATTTCCCATTTCCAGGCAAACATCCAGAATTTCAATTTTAAAACAACTTTTAAAAACAAATCACTACATGTATGAAAACATAATACAAGGCAGATTAATTTCAAAATTTGGAGCAGATAGCACCAAGTAAGTCAAATTGTTTTCAAATAATTACTAGATTTCATATCACCTCTCTGAGAACCAGTGCTTGGAATTTTGAATGAAAAGAATAAAGTATGCATATAATTTTTTATGTAGAAAATGGATACATACTCAGCATGTACTCTTAAGTACTCAAAAGTACAAGTACAGAGTATGTACTCGAGTACACGTATGAGTACTTTGGAAATGTACTGAGGCCGAGTACAAGTACATGTAGTCATAAAATGGCACGAGTACTGAGTACATGCGAGTACTTGAAAATGTGTACTCGAGTACACGAGTACTGAGTACATGAGTACATTGGCCCCAACCCTGCTGTTTCGCAAAGATTTGCAATGTCGGTTAAACTGCAGAGAAGTAAACCCTCTTTCTCCGCTTCTCTTCACCCTAGACAAAGGTACATGCACATTCAGCATTACACTCCTTTGGGCTAAACAGCTATACAAGCTCTGGGCTATTTGCGGCTATTGGAAGTAGTTCATTAAACATGTCAAGGGTTGCTTTTCTTCATCAATGAAACTGACATCAGTACAAGCCATCTCTAGTGGCATGTCTAGTCTTGATATTGGACGGTTTGGTCTGGTGACTCACCAGACCAAACCCTCCAATATCAACTTAGACATGCCACTAGAAGTGGTCGAATATTACCAAACAGATGTTAGAACTGCAGCAAGTAGCAGGTGAAGAGCACTGGCGATAAAACATCTCCTTATGGTAATCCTATTGATGTGCCAAATATGGAAGTAGACGTTAATTTGTCATAAACAGTAAATTTTGTAAGAAGTGACCAAGATGGTCACGAAAGCTATACTTTTTCTACATCCCGGACAGGTAACTAATTTTTCCTTATTAAGTAAATTTTGTGTTTGCCAGTAGGAGTCTCACTAGACATAGATCATAAGCATCACAGTAAGCTTAATGGAGGAAATGGAGGCTATATTGTGTCTTTGTGGTATCAAATTCATGTGACATGTCAATTCCAATCTTGTAGTAGAAGTTCCAATGTTTTGATAGAACTACAACATTAGCATAAGTTGTGCCCACACTATGTTGGCGCAACTACCTCCTTTTTTAAAGATACTCTGCCAGTTTCATTTTAATCTATCAATTTCATCTCTAATGCGAGATTAAAGGTCACATTTGACAAAGCTTTTTTAACGCTGTTCAAGAGCATGAATAGCCTCAGGTTGGAGAGGGGTCTGCACTGTCTGTGCGTTTAGTCAGGGCAATGAGTATGCCTTAAATCTTCCACAGCATCTATACATAAAGGTGTTGTTTAACCCTTCTATTCCCAAGATGGTCAAAACCCGCCTCCCTACTGGTTTTGAGGAATGTCAATTTGTAGGTCAAGAGCAGACTATTCATCAGACTTTGCCACTGGAATGACTGGCCAGTCATTCCAGTGGCAAATCCTCAAAAATAGTCTTCTCTTGGCCTGTAATCGCACAACTGATGAGCAAATATTTTGAATTTCTTGACCAAATGTAGTCATTAAAGGGTTAAAGGAAGAATGGACCTTTCCAGTTTTAGCTATGCCCCGCCCATCACTAGCTAAGCTCCACCCACACCTCGCCGTGTTGGGATTGATCGATCCCCGAATGCCCTAGCTATCAATTTCCTGAAAACTATACAGGGAAGCTGTTGAATATTTTGTAACTAATTAGACTGGGCGCTGTTGCTGCCATAGGCAGCAACAGCGCCCAGTCAAATTAGTTTCAAAATATTCAACAGAATATTTATTAAATAGTAAAAGCAAACAATTTGTACAACAGCCCATAGACCGTCTTCAAATATGCGTTCGTGACGTACTTATCGACATCATTCATGACGTCATTCATTATGATGTCATTGCACACATCACGCAGTTCATTATGACGTCATATGATGTGTGGGTACTCTGGAAAGGACCATTGATGATCTATGTGAGAGATGCGTAGATCATATCACCTGCAAGCTTGAGAAGTTCATTGTTAATGCCTTTTGACCCACTCGTGCGACCATTCTTTACAGTCGTTATTGCATTTCTAGTCTATGCTTCTGTCTTTGGCTTTAGCATGCGTCTTAGTTGGCCTTCTGATTTTGTTCAAATTTTAAAACAAAGAAGGAACTTATCGTGCAAGAGCGTTTCCAGACTTCAGCCATGCTCTGCATAAAATAACCCGGATCAAGGTAGGATCAAATTCTGAATCCATGGACATTTCAAAATCTTCTGGCACGCGTTTGCTCAAATTTTAACACAAGATAGGGCGTGACTGTACAGTATACTATGATTCCACAACTATGGGCATAATCTGAAAAAACCCAGAACATCCGAAAAAATTCTAGAGATTCTGGAAAATCCAAAGAATTTCTGCGTGACAAAAATGGGAGGGCAATTAAAGTTTGCAATCAGTGATTGCTCCTATTGTTCATGGAGCCATGAAAAGTAGGCATGTGAAATACTGCAAGGTACTGAGGGGTTGATTCAGCATTGGTCAGAGTAATAGCAAATTTTAATCAAAATATCCAGAAAGTTAGCAATATTGGGCAATTTTGAGACATGTGTTCTAATGAGATGGATGAGTTGGTCACTACTGTTCAGTGATTATTGAAAAATTGCAGCTAAACCGTAACTACCTGAGAGGTAGCACTTAGTCTTTTAACCTTCAAATTTGTTCAAGAACCGTTCAATGTTCTCATAGAATTGGTCTCACAGACCAAGAGATTAAAAATGTTTGAAAATCTACCAGTGAAAGGACTCGGTTATCGAGCCAGACATTTCAGTGGTAAATTTTCAAACATAGTCTTCTGTTGGCTTACAAATGGCCATTACTCAAGACCATTGCAGCTGCGAATGGGCTAGCCATTAACCTGTATTACCACAATTTGTAGCAATACAGGTTAATGGTTAGACTGCCCACACACAACACAACTCAAAAAGTAACTTAAAATGTTTCAAAAGCAAAAACATGTTTACGTTAATACAATTTTGAACATGATGTAAATGCAAGAACTGATCTGTTAAATATTTTGAACATAATTGGATTGGAAGACATTCCTACCTTAGGCAACATTATGTCTTCCAATCCAATTCTGTTGAAAATATTTAACAGTACCTTGTATGTTGTTTCGGAAACATGTTATGTTACAGGGGTCGAAAATTAGAAAATTATTGTGTATGCTCCAGGGGCAAGTATGCCATTTAAATTACTTGCAGGTGGCCCAATTTCTGTAAATTTAATTCTGTTGAAAATATGTATTGTTGTAAGCTTTACAGATTACAGAATCCTTGTGAATACCAACTCAACCATTTAACCCTTTAACACTCGTATCAGCAAAAACGGCTTCTGCAATGGGCTTGAGAAATGTCCATTTGCAGACCAAGATTTTTTTTTTTTAATTCACCACTGGAATGGCTGGCTCGATAAACGAGCCAGTCCTTCCAGTGATAAATTTTCAAAAATAGTTTTCTCTTGGTCCGCAAATGGACATTTTCTGTGTTAAAGAGTTAACAGACTAACTAAACACTCACCCCCCCCCCACCCACCCCCCACCCCACCCCCACCCCTAGGGCAACCAGTGTGTTGCTCTGCAGTAAAAAGTACTTCCCCCGGACCCTAGGAAGGTGTAATTTTCATGGCCTGTGTTATTTCTGAGATGCACTGTAGGTACTGTCATGTGACTGTATGTATATACACACCTGTTTGTATGGCCATTCCTTCAGGAATATCTGTAACCGCTCTGATGGCTCCATACATTATATCCATAGCACTGAGACACACCTTACACATTCATATACATGTATGTAGGTATTAGTGTCACTGGTATCTGGCTTATTTAAACAACTTTACTATGATCACAGTTTTTCTTATAAAATCCTGATCATTGTCAATTGACATCCATCAGTCACACAGACTTGGTCGACAACAGTATGTTCTTAACACTTAAACCGATAAATTTGTTTCCCCTAAAAATATCCATTTCCAGACCAAGAGAATATGTTTGAAAGTTCATCACCGGAATGACTGGCTCGGTTAACGAGCCAGTCATTCCAGCGGTAAATTTCCAAAAATAATCTGTTCTTGGTTTGCAAGTGGACATTTTGACCAGCTTGTATAGTGTCAATGGTCAAATTTGGCCAATAAAATCTTAATGTTTGTTTATTGCCGATGTCCATTTGAAGGTCAAGAAGACTATAATTACTGAAAATTTACTGCTGTAATGATTGGTTCAGTAATTGAGCTTTCGTGGGACATCTTCTAAAATAGTCCACTCTTGTCCTCAGCCACCAGCGCTGAAGATAACTGCAGAAGCAGCTTATGACGAGTTTCACCATTAAAATTTTTGTAATATTTATTATGGTAAAACCTGTCAAAAATTGCTTCTACAGTGGTCTTGAGAACACTATTTTTGCAAATTTACCACTGGAATGATTGCCTTGATAACTGAGCCAATCATTCCAATGGTAAATTTTCTAAAATAATCTCTTGGTCTGCAAATGGACATATTCTATGAGAAAATTTGAATTTTCTTGAAGAAACAACTTGAATGTCATATTGATATATGACATCATGTCATATTGTTAACCCTTAAACACTCGTATCAGTGAATAACGGCTTCAGCAGTGGTCTTGAGAAAGGCCCATTTACAGACCAAGAGAAGACTTTGTTTGAAAATTTACCACTGGAATGACTGGCTCGACAACCGAGACAGTCATTCCAGTGGTACATTGTCAAAAATACATGTAGTCTTCTTTTGGTCTGCAAATGCACATTTTTTATGAGAAAATTGAAATTTTCTTGAACAAATTTGAGTGTTAAAAGGGTTAAATATAAGTTTTCCAAAATTAAATTCCATGGACAAATATTGAAATAGCAAAAGGGAACTTGACCAATATCTTACAATTAAGGAGTTTCAAATAGGGGATTTTACTGGTAATCTATTCAAAGATTCACCTGAAGAAACAGCTATATATCTACATACTGGTAGGTAAGTTGAAAGTTATCAAGATTACACATCCTTTCTCACTGTCAGATCCAGGGCTTGACATAAATGTAAGTCATTCACCATACATTATAATTTAATGAACCGTACACACAAATTACCATCAATTTATCAATGCAAACTAGTCAATCACACTACGGATGAGTAAAGAAATACATGCACAATATTATTTTCTACACAGCCTATGGGTTTTCTACGTTACATGTATGAACGTATGACCAATTTTGCTTACGCTAAACCATTTCAATCATTAATTTCTGTGACAATAGGGTATCGGCATTGACAACAGCGAAAACGATTAGCTTTTTAACACGAATAGAGGAAGATTACTCATAATACTTCCTTATTAAATCCTGGGTGTTACGATCATGATAAAGTTTATCAGTGGGTCTCTAGTCTCTTAACCCTTAAGCCCTCATATTCGCCAAAAACGTCTTCAGCAGTGGTCTTGAGAAATGGCCATTTACAGACAAAATGAAGACTATTTTTGAAAATTTACCACTGGAAGGTTTGGCTCTATAACTGAGCCAGTCATTCCAGTAGTAAATTTCAAAAATAGTCTTTTCTTGGTTTGCAAATAGACATTTTCCATGAGAATATTGAGATTTTCTTGAATAATTTGGCAGGTTAAAGGGTTTAGTCTAGGTTAATGGAGCAGGTGTTCCATCTGAACAAACACAAGTTTTAAGAATTCACCCGTAAGCCTTTAACATTCAAAACAGCCAAAAACAGCTTCTGCAGCCATCTTGGGAAATGCCCATTTGCAGACCAAGAGAAGACTATTTTTGAAAATTTATTACTGGAATTCATTCCAGTTATAAATTTTCAAAAATACTTTCCTCTTGGTCTGCAAATCAATATTTCTTTAGAAAAGTTCGAATTTTCTTGAATGAATTTTGACGGTTAGTGTCAAGTACAATGTAACTACATATTGGATAATTATTTAACCCCTTTTGTGTGTCAACCACGCATCAAAGCACTCAAAATGCTATTCATATCAATTAACCCTTTAATGGTTAAGATTTTGGAAGATATTAATAATTTGTTCCACGGCCACGTGAAGACTATTTTGGCAAATTTTCCAATTTTGTAGTCCAGCAAATGGACATTCCTCAAGATAACTGCAAAGGCCATTTTAGCCAGCTTCACAGGCCAGCAAAGGTACACTGTATCCAATTTTAGTTTTTACCTATCCAGTGTTCATTTGCAGGTCAATAGAACTCTTTTTGAAAGTTTACCACTGGAATGACTGACTAGATCGCTTATCTAGACAGTGGTAAATTTTACAAATTATTAGGCCACGGCTAAGAGGCAGTTTTTTTTACCACTGAAGGGCTAAGTTAAATATTTAAACCTCGAATTTGTTAAAAAAAAAAAATTGCGATTTTCTCATAGAAAATGTCCATTTGCAGACCAAGAGAAGCCTATTTTTGAAAATTTACAACTGGAATGGGCATTTCTCAAGCCATTTTTGGCTGATTATGAGTGTAAAAGGTTAAAATACATGTACATCACATCATGTACAATGCTAGAAAATAATTTTCTATGATAGTTTGTATACGGTATGTGTGTGTGCGCATGTGTATGTGCGAGTGTTTACCCAGATGCGTGTGTACAAACATTCCAATGACCACACACACATACTGAGCCAAAGAATATGTATGACACATGCTAACCCTTTTACTTCAACTGACCAGAATATAAGAAAAACAACAACTATTTTTCACAATGATAGATACACCATGGTGAATATTCTGAAATTAATTTGACTGGTGCAAGCTACGCATACTCCTGCCTAAGGCTCCAAGTTGAATTATTGTTAAAATTTGTATGAAAATGTATGGACATGCTGACCAATTGAGGGATGAATGCGTTAACTAGGTAAATAAGTCAAAGGTTGCTCAAATATTCTTCAAAGAACTTCAAAGACCGTTTTCCACCTTAAATAAAGGGTCTAAAAAACTTAACATGGACATATCATATACTGGTACTCGCAAGATTTAACTCTCACTGTAAAACCAGTCAAAACGGGCATAGCGCACTTATCCTGCGGCATGTCCATTTGCATGCCAAGAAAAGAAAGCTTTTGAAAATTTAATACCGGAATGCCTGACTCTATTTACCGAGCAAGTCAGTCCAGTGGTAAGTTTTCAAAAATAGTATTTTCCCCTGTAAATGGAAATTCACTAAGCAAAAATCTCAAATTGTTTTATCAATCATGACCATTAGTGGTAACCCTTTATCACCTGAATTTGTTCACGAAAATTTCAATTTTCTCATAGAAAATTTCAATTTTCAGACCAAGAAAAGGCTATTTTTGAAAATATTTTACCACTGGAATGACTGACTATGTTATCAAGCCAATCATTCCAGTGGCCAATTTTCAAAAATAGACTCAAGACCAGTGCTGAAGCTGTTTTTGGCTCATATGAGTGTTAACCCTTTAACCATCATATCAGCTAAAAATGCCTTCTACAGTGGTTTTGAGAAATGTCCAATTTGCAGACCAAGAGAAGACTATTTTTGAAAATTTACCCCTGGAATGACTGGCTCGAAAATTGGGATTTTCTTGAACAAATTCAAGGCTTAAAGTGTCAACTCTCTCATGATGAAGCCGGCAAAAACCGACCTCTGCAGTGGTCTTGAGGAATGTCCATTTACAGGCCAAGAGAACAATACCTTTGAAAATTCACCTCTGGAATGAGTGTCTCGATAGACAAGCTAGTCATTTCAGTGGTAAATCTTCAAAAATAACAAAACTGACCTCTGCAGTGGTCTTAAGGAATGTCCATTTACAGGCTAAGAGAAGAATATCTTTGAAAATTCACCTCTGGAATGACTGTCTCGATAACCTAGCTAGTCATCCCACTGGTAAATTTTCAAAAATAGCAAATATACATTCAATATGCACACATTTTGAATTTCTTGACCAAATTTTGCCATTAGAGTGTTAAATCTCTACTGTGTATTTTGAGATTGGTCTTCTTACAAATGTATGTCAGCAAACAGATATTCATTAAGCAAATACAGACATGGCTATAGCTAAAGCAAAAATGTTAACTACATAACAAACATTCCTTTTACAAATCAAATGTATTAAATAAAAATATAAACTTAAACACTTAACAATTATTGTAAATATTCAGAAAACTGGGGTGCATATAAATTTGCTCATTGACCAAGTTGTTAAATGTCTGGACCTATGGTTTGTCAATATTGACCATATGAACTGGTAACTGACTGACCAAGAATCATATTTAATGTGAATTGATGATGTTTGACGGCTGTAATTTCTCGGTAATATTCTGAATTTAAATGTCCCTACAAAAATTATAACTTTAACAGAGACCGATCAATCTACTCATTCACCAATTAGCCAAAGACTAGTAAAATTGAGATCTGGCTAATAGAAAGAAGGATTTGGCTAAGTATTTGGCTAATGATTAAAATTATATTATTATACATAGTTTCTAAGTAGAGCCATTAAATTAATTGTGAAGAATATCTTAAAGGGATGCTAATCCCATCTCAAATGTTATACTATACCGATAGATTATGGTTTATAGTTTTCATTTCATTCGTTTCATGTCACATTCCCATATCCATATCAGAATTATCTGCTTTGTAATATTGCGTAAATGTTGAACAGTGATCGCCACCATTTTGTCTCCTCAAGTGTTAGTGTGTGATGTCATGCACGTGCCAATGCATTAGATTCTTTATTATGTAAACTCATCTCGTTGAATATTTTGAAACTAATTTGAATGGAAGTTGCTGCTGCCTATGGCAGCAACAACTTCCACTCAAATTAGTTTCAAAATATTCAACAGCTTACCTGTATGATTGCTTTTATACCACATTATCAAACTATAGATGACACCTCTATGACTGAGCATATATACAGAGGCAGACAAGCTAGGCTTTTTATGATTGGTTGAAAACTAAATCATGAGAGCCATCATAGGCTGTAGAAATACAACATTTAACTACTAAAGCTTGAAAATTTTTCTTTGATGGGATGATAAAAGGCTTAAAATTACCTGCACAGTTTATGAGTGGCCTATTAGATCACCTAACTAGCTATCAAGAGATGAGATTATAGTTATCCTTTAAGATAAATATGTATGCAACGTTGTGATCAAATAAACCCTGAAATCCTAATATCTTAGATTAAACGACCTATATTATATGTTAGCTGTTGTATATTTTGAAACTAATTTGACTGGAAGCTGTAGGCAGCAACAGCTTCCAGGCAGATTAGTTTCAAAATATTCAACGTAATCTTGCATTAATAATGGTATGAAGTGTTCAGTAAATGGGTACATTGGCTAAAATACTAAGATTTGGCTAAGAAAATGTATAGTTGGCTAATCTATTGGCTCATAATTTATGAAGGCCAGGTGAATGTCCCTGTTTTACTGAATGTTTTGATGATATATGTACATGTATGTCGAATTAATGTATTCTTCAAATTCAAATTAAAGCAATCATGACTGTCCTCATCTGCTAATATATTGAAGAAATTTCATAATTTCGATCAGCCCTAAAATTTTACTGGCCGCGGCCATTTTGAAATTTATGAATGACTAATTAAGAATAACTACCTGTCCATCAATACCCATGTCCATGATCAAATGGAAAATCTCAGAAACAACCGTCACTGACCAGGGCTTTAGATTACCCCTTAGCTATGACTTTACAAGTCATGCCCAAACGAAATCCACCCATATTAGCGAGCCCAAACTAAAATCCTACTGGCTGCTATGAACACTAATTAAATGATTTACAGTCAATTAAATATTCAGAGATGGATGTTGAGACATTTTATGGCCATTCAGAGGTCTTATAGTGCTATTAAAACTAAAATGGCTCAAAATCAATCTCTCAGATTTCAAAATTTCTAGTTTCTAGCAGCATTGATGGATCCCGGACCACATAGGCGGTGTGCCCAAATGAGGTAATTCTAAAACAGCTCACACTTCAAAAACCATGAACCAAGCAGAGGTCACAAAATAACGGGTCACAAACATAGACAACTCTGTTATGTGTCAAGTGAGAGAAATATATTTAAACACATCATTTAGTTTAAACATATATGATGTCACCTGGGGCAAAAAGTGCTACATACTGTTAAGTTACAAATTTGTCACTCGGTTTTTGTTTTGTGATTTTAACGCAGTCAGGGCCCTCTTAGTTTATGTTCTTGAACAGTTCTAAAATGGTGTCAGTACATTTCCAGAGTTGTTTAAGAATACTGAAAGTTTGAGAAATGTTCATGAACAATTTTAATATTTAACACTTAAATTTATTCAGGAAAATTTCAATTTTTGTATAGAAAATGTCCATTTGCAGACCAAGAGGAGACCGTTTTTTGAAGATTTTACAGCTGGAATGACTGGCTCGGTTATCGAGCCAGTCATTCCAGTAGTAAATTTTCATAAATAGTCTTCTCCTGGTCTGCAAATGGACATTACTAAAGACCACTGCAGAAGCCGTTTTGGCTGATATGAGTGTTTTCGCAGGGGTAGTTACAAATTTGTCACACATTTTTGTTTTGTGATTTTAACGCAGTCAGGGCCCTATGACGTTATTTTAGAAATAAACCTCTCAACTATACTATGTAGCTTTTTTTTTTGCAGAATATTTCACACTTAATCTACAAAAATGTCAAAATCGTGTATCTGAATGTAATATATTTACTTTGATATATATATATATTGATATCCATTTACACAACATATATGTCATAATGTGTTTCGCAATTCAAATATTTCTCATTCCATCATTAAATAATCATATTCTACATGTATTGATCATGCCATGAACTTTACAAAAAACACTATTTTCCCATCTCGATCCCATAACTTAACCCCTTAAGCCTTTAAGTTGTTCAAGAAAATTTCTATTTTTTCAAAGAAAATGTAAATTTGCAGACAAAGAGAAGACCATTTTTGAAAGTTTATCTCTGGAATGACTGGCTCGGTTATCGAGCCAGTCATTCCAGTGGTAAATTTTCAAAAATAGTCTTCTCTTGATCTGCAAATTGACATGTCTCAAGACCACAGTAGAAGCCGTTTTTGGCTGGTAGGTGGGTTAAAGCGTTAATTGCTGTTCCTTAATCATAGGAGTTATATCCCTTGGTGTCTGCAACAAGTAAATAGTTATCATCTAAAATTTGAGACTTAATCGACTGTCCCAACTTAAACATGAGAAATATTATGTTGAATATATTGAAACTAAGTTGACACGAGGCTTCCTGTTAAATGATTTTCAAAACTATTTAACAGCTAACTCATTAGCAGCATGAATGCAGGGATACTACTAAATTCCTAGACTAAATTGAAATAAATTAAAATGCAAAAGCTTTTGATAAACATCCTAGTTGTCATATCCCCTGAATCCTTAACGTCTCACACACAGCTTTACATGCACAAATAACTACAGTTAACCCTTTAATGGTCATGTCAGCCAAAACCAGCCTTCACAAACGTCTTGAGGAATTTCCATTTGCAGGCCAAGAGAATACTTTTGAAAATTCACCACTGGTATGACCGGCTCGGTAACCGAACCAATCATTCCTGTGGTAAATTTTCGAAAATTGTCTTCTCTCGACCTGTAAATAGACATTTAATGAGTAAATATTTAGATTTTCTTGAAATATATTGACCTTTAAAGGGTTAACTAGCAACTTCACACCTACAATTATTAATTTATATACATGCGCACTAAACAATTACTGAATTAACTAAGTACTGCTACTACAGACTACTTCCTTTTTAACCATGTGAATGCTAGGTTTTTTGCACAAAACATATTCCAGGGGTTGTATCTCTGGACCTGTTAAATATTTTGAAAACAATCTGACTGAAAGTTGTTGGTGGCTAAGCCACCAACAACTTTCAGTCAGATTGTTTTCAAAATATTCAGCAAGTCTGGTTATTGCCCATTGACATTATGGTCCTGTGGTTTGCAGTAGTGAGACAGTTAATCTTTAGTGTTGTATATGTGACATAAAATAGAAATTGTCTTTACCAAATCCTACCATTACACAAAGAAAGGCTTTGGCTTTACTTGCAGCATTTTTCATGTAAAACAGAATTGACTAACACACAATGGCATAAGATGAACATTCTGTAGTATAAGTTCAAAAGGTAATCGCTATATCTGCCAAGTAAGGGCTACTACAGGTAGTAAATAATCAGCATAGCGAGTAGAAGCTAGTGCTTACTAGTCTCACTGGCTATTCAGGCTATGATCTGGGTTGGTTTTAAACACCAGCGGGAATCTTGACCATTCTGAGCCATGATAGTCAAAACAGTTGCTATGGTCATTGATAATTACAGAAGTATTGCAGCCATTTTCCTACAAGATGTATTCATGATGGTATTCCATACAAAATGCTGTAACAACATTAGAATGTATCCGTGATCAAATACTATTGTGAGTCAGATTATTCATGTTAGCCAACCTTACACCCAATATTCTACCATCTGTTGAGATGACTGACGATAAATGGACAGCAAATGGCATTTTATTACAGATTTCTCACTTAAACACAGTAGAATTCTACATAAACTACTCAACATCAATAAAGACTTTCCATAAAACTGCAGAATTAACAACGAATATCTATTCATATAGCTTAATTTACATACTTCATTATCTACGTCTCCTACGAACAGATAAATTCACAAAATACTCTTAAATGGAGCTTGAAGTTTAGCTTCTCAACTATGCTTTTTAAGCAATGATATTTATTACGGAACTATCATGTCAACAGTCTCGAATGATGGCGCTCGCTAAAATCACTATGGCAGTCCATATGCAGGTAAAGAATTTTTATGACAATACGATTGACAGAGTCATATAAACACAACAATCGGGGTCAACTTTTCATAAGGCAATATACCGTGATGTTAATATAGAATTTCTATTACATTCCAGGCAAGTTTTCAAAAGTTTTCATCCAGGAGGCTTAGAAACCTGCTCTCTAGGTAACAGACGATGTGTTAAATATCTGCAGGTTATGTTAAAAATAGTTTGACTGAAACACATTGTTGCAACTTTAAGCAGCAACCTTGTTCAGTCAAATTCTTTTCAAAGTAATCAAAAGTAAACTGTAGTTGGATCAGACAGTATCTACAACCCTCAGCATAGACCAGGTAATATAAAATTTATTTTAACCCTTTGAACACGAAAGACCAAATATGATTAATCACTTACAATGTAAGAAATACCATGAATATTTTGAAACTAATTTTACTGGAACCTGTTGCTGCCTCTCACAAAAACAGCTTCCTGTCGAATTTGTTTCAAAATATTCAACAGCTTACCTGTATGGTTGCCTTGAAATCCAGAGACTGGGGCTCTAGGGGGTCACATGGTTCAAAATCTATATACATGTATTATCATCACCTAAGGCAAAAAACACGGATAAATCTATAAAGATATAAATTATAACCTTTAACCATCTGAGTACTGAATTTGTCCAGACATGTTCAAGGGTAAGCTTTGAACAGTATGAATATTTTGAAAACAATTTGACTGAAAGTTGTTGGTGGCTAAGCCACCAACAACTTTCAGTCAAATTGTCTTCAAAATATTCATCCAGTCCAGAGTAATTGCCTATTGAAGTTATTGTGCGGTGGACTGCAGAAGTTAATTTTCATAGACCTGGCAAAAATTGCAACGGACCACACACTTCTATGACGTGACATAAGGACACCTAACAGATATAGTACTGGTAAATATTTAAAAATAATTTGACTGAAAATTGTTGATGCTGAAAGGACTAGCAACCATCAGTGAAATTATACTTCAAGTCATTCAACTTATATTATCTGGAAAAGTCAATAAATTTGCATAAATACATAAAGTGGGATGACCTGTTATTATTATTATTACCCGAGGCAACTTCCGCTAAGTTAAACAAACCCACTCTGATATCAAGACTTTAGATTTTCAACCTAACTTAAAAGATGAACTGGTGTTAAATTTTCAACAAATTTGGTGGGAGATGGTGCTGTCTAGACAGCAACATCTTTCACCAAAGTTGTTGAAAAATGTACACCAGTTTCTTTAGTATTGTCAATAATTTACACAGTAAAGGATAGAATATTGACATCAGAGTGGTAATAGTTAAGAATATATCGAATATATCATAACTTTCAATATTTAATATAATACTAAAGTTTTTTAACATTGTATCTGAGTGCATATACATGTATGTTCGGTAATTCGAAAATAGGTTTCAAATCAAACAAGTGTATATGCTGGAATATTTTATTTATACGACAATCACGTCCGCAACAGAGTAGTACACCTAGATGGCAGTTCTTACCTTACATAATTATATCAGATCACATTGCGGGGCATTAGAGCAAGATACTCAAATTACAGTACATATATCTTTTCTCAAGGACCATTGATTAGGATTAAACAAGCCAAGAAAAGTCAAATCCTATACCACATCATGAAGCATACCGCCGAATTACATTAAATGTATTAAATAATATAACTAGAATAGACGCAGCCAATAGTGCGCAAATCCACATGCTTTTGTCAACTTTAACTTTCGGCACCCCACCCCACCTCACTTCAGGGGCAGAGCCTAATGTAAATGTTGCCTCGCAATTAACACTGATACAGGTAATTTCTCAAGACCCCAGCAGAAGCTGTTTTTGCCAGGCGTGAGTGTAACATGGTGTATGGTTAATTACCAACATGACAAAGGTATAGTAATGGGTGAATTAAGTTTTAGCTATGCCACGCCCATCTCTAGCTAAGCTCCACAAACGTTTTGTCTACACTCCCTGAATCTCAATTACAAGAAAACGATACAGGTTTTTGAAGATTTTGAAATTAATTTGACTGGGTTCCCAAAAATATTCAACATAACATTTATTCAATAGTAAACACATGCAATTCGTACAACTTGATAGACTATTAGGCATTTGTGATGCACTAAATTGTGTCAATCATGACATATTTGATTATGACATCAGTTTACACGTGACATTATTGATTATGATGTCATATCATTGATCAATAAACTGGATTTATCCATTGCAAGGAAACTATACAGGTAAAACGTTAAATATATTGAATCTTATTTGCCTGGAACCCATTGCTGCCACAGGCAATAACAGTTGTCAGTCAATTTAGTTTCAAAACATTCAAACGAATCAACTTTGAATATTAAGCCATTAATGTGTTAAGGGACAAGATTTTTCCAGAGAGTTTAAAATTCTCTAAAAAAATCTCCATACTCCAGTCTTTCAAGCTGTAAATTTTCAAAAATGCTCTGCAAATTTATGCAGACGGGTTTTGGCCAGCTTGACTATCAAAGGGTTTGAAGACTTAAGGAGCATGGTTTGGCCTTAAAGGCAGGCGGTCTAATACACAGCTCAAATGACTGAAGTAGACAGACAATCAAACGCATGGATCACTAACTGTAAAATTTAAGTCAGTATCGAGTTATGAGCATCTAACATTGTCATATTAAAATCATTGAAGCCTACCATCTAACCCTGTTATCAGTGAATTGTGGCAGTACCGCTATTTAACTCTTATAGCCCTCAAGCTGGCAAAAAACGGCTTCTGCAGTCTTAGGAAATTTATGTCCGTTTGCAGACCAAGAGAACACGACTTTTGAAAAATTACAACTGGCTCGAGCCAGTCATTCCACTGATAAATTAAAAAAAATAATCCTCCCTTTGTCTGCAAATAGACATTTTCTATGACAGAACTGAAATTTTCTGAAACAAATTGGAGGGTTAGGGGTTAGGTTGGTTCCCTTTAGTGGGCAAAGTGCTTTACATTTTTCAACTCATAGTTCCAATGGACCTTTCCAGTTTTAGCTACGCCTCACCCATCTCTAGCTACATATAAGCTCCACCCACACCGCACTCGTGTTGGGACTGATCGATCTCTGAACTCCCTAACTAGCGATTTCCAGAAAACTATACAGATAAGCCGTTGAATATTTTGAAACTAATTTGACTGGGTGCTGTTGCTGCATAAAGCAGCAACAGCGCCCAGTCAAATTAGTTTCAACAGCATGTTTATTAAATAGCAAAGAATTACAAAGACAGACAATTCATACAATGTGTCAGACTATTTAAGATTTGATGACGTCTATATGGAACCCTTTATGACGTAATGATTGTGACATCATCATACATACGCTGAGGTGATTATGATGTCATACGAGGTCAGATGATGGATGGATACCCTGGAAAAGTGAATTTGCAGGCCAAGAGAAGAATGTTTTACAAAAGTTACATTCAAGTGTGTTAGTTTCCAAAAAGATAATTTCTCCTACAACTGGATGCTTCTTTAGACCGCTGCAGATGCCATGTTAGTTTGGCTTTAACCCTTTAAGCCTTCAATTTGTTCAAGAAAAGTAAAAAATTTCAAAGAAAATGTCAATTTGCAAACCAAGAGAAGACTATTTTTTAAAGTTTAGCACTGGGATGACGGGCTCTGTCATCGGGCCAGTCATTCCAGTGGTAAATTTTCAGAACTATTCTTCTCTTGGTCTGCAAATTGACATTTCTCAACACCACTGTAGAAGCTGCTTTTGGCTGATATGCGTGTTAAAGGGTCAACAGATCAAAGCAGACAGAGTGGTAATCAGTCTGAAGACAACAGCACCCTTCAGCAATGTTTTCAAAATTAACACAAGTTGTGGACCTCATTAGTGTCAAAACATTGCTTTTTTAGTGCAGCTGTACTGTGTACTTAATGTTTTATAGAGCGCAGTGACAGCTGCCTTTAACATCATGGCGTGAGTGCACTCAGGCTGAACAATATTAACAAAATGAGGTCAATATTAAATACATGTACATGTATCACATATGTTATCCGTGTCGCTAGAGGCAAGGGTTAATGTAACTTGTTGTTGTGGTTGTCTTTAAGACATTAAACTTTCGTTCTACTGAAGGGATCCTTCTCCAAACATCGGCTGAAGTTTGCCCCTGGGGTCCTAAAGAGGCATGCCAATTTTGGGATCAAAAGCTAAAATGCAACAGCAATATTTTTTTTTCAAAATGGACAATTTTGAACGCATTTTTTCAACAACTCTGATTCTTCTGACTAGGTGGCAATCTTCTCCAAACTTGGGTGGATGTTTTTGTCCATGGGTCCCGAGGATGCGTGCCAATGCTGGATCAAAAGCTAAAACGTTACAGCAACAGATTTCAGCAACATTGTTTTCAAAATGGACACTTTTCAATAACTCTGGGTCAACTGAAGTGATCTTCTCAAAACATGGGTGGATGTTTGTCCCTGGGATGCCGAACATGTGTGTCATTGCTGGGATTTAAAAGCTAAACGCAACAGCATTCAGCAACACTGTTTCGAAAACACACTTTTGACCCAGTACCCAATTAGAAAATATATCAATGACATGGGTAGTGGACAAAATTTTTCCTTGTTAGATCCAGAACATATCTCCAAAGCTTACACATATTCTTGTTGATGCTGTGGACATTTTTTAACTACTTCGCATTCAGTTTTCATCCAATTTGGCTGAAACACACCTATTCCTGCATTGTCCAGGGAGAAGTACAGCAATAAGATGATTTTCAATTTAGTTCTAGCGCACCTAATCCGTAAGTTTTAAAACCACTACTCCTCTGTTAATGATGAATGTAATTGGATAAAACTTGAGGGGCTATTCTAGGAGTAATTATCGACATCATTGGAGCCCAATTTTCAATTTATCACCCTGCTCAGGACACCCCATCCCACCCTCAAATTTTAAAATAACTACTGCTCCATTATTGACAAATTGATCTCGATAAAACTTGAGAGGGGATATTCAATGGGTAACTATTCACATTTATAGTATGCAGGCTGTCACGTCCATTATTGATCTACAGCTCTCGATTAAACTTGATAGGGATCTTCTATGGGTAACTCTTGACATCGTGACGGATTCAATTTTTCAAATCAATGCCCTGCTGTGTTTTACTAGGGCGCCCTACCCTTAAAATTTTTAAATCCCTACTACTGATAGACGGATCTTGATAAAACTTGAGAGGAATATTCTATGCGCAACTCTTGACATCATTACGGAGCCCAATTTTCTATTCACTGCACGGATTGGTTTTAGTAGGGCACACCACCACCACTCTTAAAATTGCTACTCCTCTGTTATCGATGAACAGATCTCGATAAATCTTAGGAAGAATATTCTATGGGTTAACTCGTTACATCATTACTGAGCTCGATTTTCTATTCACTGCCTGGATTGGTTCTACTTTTAGTAGGAATCCTCACCCTTAAATTGAAACACAGGCTAGACAAATTTTGACAAGAACAACTAACAAAGTCTGACTTAAGCGATGACATTACAAATAACCCATGCGCACGCACCAAGTTAACAGAAGCGGGGACTTAACCCTACAGTTCTACTTGACCATGGTATTCTACCGAACCTTAACATTACGGACATGACGGAGCCCATTTTTTTGCGATTCAATGCCCTGCTCAGGTTTAGATGGGTGGTCCACCCTTAAGCCTTTCACTGATAATTTTCCATTTTCAAGGCAACCATAGAAGAAAACTTGAATATTTTGAAATTAATTTGACTGGAAGGCATTGCTGCCTAAAGCAGCAATGACTTCCCGATAAATTAATTTCAAAATATTCATCAGTTTAAGTTTTATATTGTAAAGAATATACTTTTCCAGGGATTTGTCAGTGAAAGGGTTAAATTTTAAAGTCATTACTTCTCCGTTATTAATGAATGGATCTTGATTTAAACTGGTCATTGAATTACTGTGCCAATTATCAAGATGGACACACAATACCATACATTGGATTTCACATCCTATCAATTGTATTTGGAAGCTTCATAAATTCTAGCAGAGATCACGAATGAATTCAATCTGGCCCTCAAGAATTTATCATGTATATGACATCATAATCAATTAGGTCGCAATCACGACAATCAAAATTGACAGAGAATACTCTGCCATGAAGCTTTAAAAGTCCTTCAAGTGTACAAATTGCATGTATTTGATGGATTTACCATTGAATAAACATTTTCTTGAATATTTTGAAAGTAAGCTGACTGGGTGCTGTTAGTTTTTCAGCACTAAGTCAAATTAATTTGAAAATATTCAAAAGCTTACCTGTATAATTACCTTGAAAATGCGATTCTCAGAATTCAGGGTTTAACATGTCCAAAGTATATAAATTGATCCTAACACGAGTAAGACGTGGGTGAAGCTTAGCTAGAAATAGGTGGCTATAACTAACCGGAAATGTGGTTGCAATGCAAATATGAAGCCCAACTTTACGACTTTACAATGAACTATAAAATAAATATAGAAGGCTATATCAACAAGAGGCCCAAGGACCTGTAACACTAACATGGACCATTTGCATTTAAATACCGATAGACATGATGGATAATTTTCGAAAAATCAACGATGGCCACCAAAGAAGTTGAACAATCAAAATTCTCGCTTGATATGTTGAAGCCTACAACCATTGGATCATTCCACCTAAGTTTCATTGAAATTGGCCCACGAATTAAGGGATAGCGTTTTAAATGGTTCTGGAAACTTTATAAAAAATTCAAATGGCCACCAAAAAATCGACAACCAAAATTCTGAATAAAAGTTCTAGAGCCTACCACCATGACCACTAATGAATCCTTCCAGCCAAATTTGGATAAAATTCACAAAGTGGTAATGGAGAAGATGTATTTTGACAATTTCTGGTAAATTTTGCATAAAATTTCTGATTTTCACCAAAACAAATTACCCATTAAAATTCTGACTACATGTGCTGGAGCCTACCATGATAGAGTCTGTCTAGCCAACTAGGGTTGAAACCTGTCAAGTGATTGATGATGAGTAGCACTTAGACAATTTCCGCCCCCAAAATTGACCAATCAAAATTCTGTATAGAAGCTCTAAAGCATATCCCCATAAGATCATGCCAGCCAAAGTAAGTTGAAATCTGCTGAGCAGTTAATGAGGAATAATGCTTTGACAATTTCCTGTAGATTTCTCATAGAATCTAAGATTTCACCAAAAAACTTGCCCAGTCAAAATTCTGTATATAAGTTCTGACGCATATCCCCATAAGGTCCTTCCAGCCAAAGTAAGTTTAAATCTGCCAAGCGGTTAATAAGGAGTAGAGTTTTGACAATTTTCAGTAAATTTTTCATAAGATCAAAGATTTGCACACAAATAAATTGACCACTCGAAATTCTGTCTACGTTCTGAAACCAAAAGCATTACAGTCATTCCAGCCAAATGAAGTTGAAATCCGCCAAGCGGTTAATGAGGAGTAGTGTTTTGACAATTTCCGATAAATTTTGCATAAAATCTAAGATTTTAACCCAAAAATGTGACCAATCATAATTCTGTATACAAATTCCTACCCCCCTAGCGTGCTTCCTGCCAAATTAGGTTGAAATCCACCACGAGGTTAATGAGTAGCGTTTTTAAACAAAGGTTGACGGATGACAGACGGTCGCCATACGTATCAGTGACCTTGCACTTTGACCTTTTAACCAAAGCATCATTGTGTGATGCTGTGTCATTTATAAGGCGGCATGTGTCCAAGCTTGGGTCAAGTATGATTAACCAAGCCTAACATATTTATACAGAAAGGTTGAGCTAAACAGAAAATGTTAATGTTGAAAACAAGAATTCAGCGGAATTAAATGTCTCGCCTGTCCCGTTTGTCACAGTGCCATTGACCTTTGACATTGAGACCTCCTAGGCTTGCACGATTTTTGCTTTGAAACCGTGCGATCGATTTTGTAAAAGTAATTGTGATTTTCGATTAAATCGTAGGACCAAATTCCCAAAAGCAAACCGGGGTAACGTGACAAGTCACAAAAACTGGAATTAGGAATTTCTAGAAAAAGTTGAAATAAATGTTTTAAAAAAATAACACGAAAGTAGAACGCAATTGCATGCAACAAATTCTTACCATCCTACGTCTATGATTAATGTGTACCTTATATCCATCACCGTGGTAGTGAAATTATTAATTGGGACCACCTAAATATTGCGTATAGTTTAAGAAACATCGTTTATTTCATCAAAATTTGACATAAAATGTCGTTGAGAAAAAATATAAACCAATGTGATGTATCAGCCTCCGCTTATAGCCTAGCTTTGTAGGACGAGTTTAGGTCATTACCCGAGTAGCCGAATTTATAGTTGCTTTCAGAATGTAGGATTTACATTTAAGAGTAATCAACAGAACGCACAGTTCAAAATACAACAATCTGGAATGCTGTTGCTTCATTTTCTTTAATTAGACATGACAACCGAATCAAAGAGGAAAAATTATTACACCGACTGACCTTGTTATTAATTGAAATTGCTAACTCTAGAATTAAAAAGAATTATGTTCACTGATTATTCCCTAACACTCTGCAACTAAGTATATACTTGGTATTTCACGACAGACTCAGGGTCTGCAGCAAAAGAAAGAAAATTATATGGCAATTCGACGGAGTAACTAGCTGGCTTTCTCAATAACAAAGGTGTTACCGCGCTACTATTAGCTTGTTTATTGTAGAGCTTTATGTTGTTATTAGTAATTATTCGACACGTAGATGGCACGGTGAGATACAAACACAATGAACACAGGCGTGAATCGATTATAATTGTACTCATATACTGCTAAAATGCGACGGAAAAGTACACACTTCAAATTTTAAACAAACATGACATTTTTTTTACGTTTTTTCCGATTTTTCTTCAATTACATCGTAAAAATCGTGGTTTTAAAAACAAATCGAACTTCACGATTAAATCGATAAATCGCACATGCCTATGACCTCCATGTTATCATGCTGCTTCCTAACATTACAGGTAACCATGTATTCAAATTTAGTTCCAATAGGATTAACCAACCCTGAAATATAAATGAATTGCTGAATGGAAACACTTAAAGTTGAAAAAGCAGCGGTAAAATAGCAAGGTCAGAATGACATTGACCTTTAACTTGGAGACCTCTATGGCACCATCCAGTATCCGCTTGGTATAAGCAACCATGTACCCAAGTTGTGTTCTGTTAGGGTTAAGCAATCCCGAAATATAACCCGATACATTTTGCTAAGCCTAAAAACTTAACATTGAAAAATAACAAAGTTTTGTAGAGGTCAGAATGACCTTGACCTGCATCATTGTGACATCAGCATCAGCATGCTGCTCCCTAACATTATATGTAACAATGTATCCAAGTTTTGTACCAACAGGATTGATCAATCCTGAAAGATAAGCTGAGCAGTTTTGCTAAATACAAAAAAATAACATTGAAAAAACAGAGTTTTGTATCAAGGTCACAGTGACCTTGACCGTATGACCAGTGTCATCATGCTGCTTCCCAACAGTGTAGGCAACCATATAGCCAAGTTCAGTTGCAATAGGATTAACTGATCCTGAAATCTAAGCTGAAAAGTTTTGCTAAACACAAAAACTTAATGTTGAAAAAGCAGTTCTGTATCAAGGTCACAGTGGCCTTGACCGTGTGACCCCAACATCATCATGCTGCATCCTAAGATTATAGCTAACCATGTATCCAAGTTTAGTTGCAATAGGTTCTACCAATCATGAAATATAAGCCTAGAAGTTTCGCTAAACGCAAAAACATGATGCTGAAATAGCAGAGTTCTGTTTCAAGGTCAGTGACCTTGACCTTCAACCTTGTGACCCCAACATCATCATGCTGCTTCCTATTATTACAGGTAACCATGTATCCAAGTTTAGTTGCAATATGCTTAAACAATCCTGAAATATAAGCTGAGAAGTTTTGCTAAACGCAGAACCTTAATGTTGACGATGCCGCCGTCGAAACCGTGATACCTATGTCTCGCTTTCTGCTTCGCGAGACAAAAACTAGGTTTTTTGCAAGGTCACAGTGATCTTGACTTTTTTACCCCAACATCATCGTAAGACGCTGTATCATTATAAGGAAGCATGTGCCCAAGTTTTGGTCCAGTATGATTAACCAAACCTGAGATATAAACAAAAAAGTTGAGCTAACCGCAAAATGGACGATGACACCTCCACCAGACGACGTGCAGGGTATCGCAATAGCTCGTTTTACCTCGTAAAGTCGAGCTAAAAAGGGACCCCTCTAATCCTCTATTGATTCAATGACATTACAAACACTTGAAAATTCATGGCCTATAACACACATTATTTCCAACAACATCTCGTACCTTTTTGTATGTGACTTGTCCGGTCTGGTCCACTCTTCTGTGACCAAGTTTTTTACCCACTCGTGATGAGAAAGTAGCCGAGCCCGGGCCAGGCGTTCTGGGAACTGAGCCATCTGTTGATATCTAAGAAGTAAGGAAAGAAATTCTACATACATGTACATGTACATGTAATCTATAACTATAGATATATACATTATAAACTTTAATGGTAACTCTGCTACTGCCTTGAAATATCTCGAACTTTGCAGAAAATATATTTAACCCGTATCACTCATGTCAAAATTCTTAATTTTCAAATTAAAGTAAAAGATGAACTGGTGTTTATTTTTCAACAAATTTGGTGGAAGTTGGTGTTGTCATTGACACCAACATCTTCCCCCAAAATTATTGAGAAATGTCCATTAACGTGGCACTAGTTTCTTTGCTATTGACACTGTAAAATGATAGAATATTAAAATCAGTGTGCTAAGGGTTAAAATACTATAGGAATAACTGGCTGAGCTACGAACACATGACGAAGCCAGTCATTCAGAGTGGGATCTTTTCTCAAATATTCTTCACATGATCTGCAAACATGGCAAATAGGCAATTGTACAACCAGGTGATATATTTACTATCGTATATTAAAATAGGTAAATGAAATTTAAAGGAATTCCTTCAGAATTTTTCATGGCAAGTATAGGGATTTAAATCCAGAAATCCAGTCCTAGTAGAACATTAACTCGTTCAATGACAAATCCTGGTAAAAGTATATTCTTTACGACACAAAATTTATTCTGTAGAATATTTTGAAATTAATTTGATTGGAAGTTATGGCTGCCTAAAGCAACAATGGCTTCCAGTCAATTTAATTTCAAAATAGTCAACAGTTTTGTTGTATTGTTGCCTTGAAAATGTGACATAGTCACATAGGGAATTCATATACCGGTATGTCACAGGGTTCAGTTTTCTATGCTTTTCTGAAAAGATCTCCACACACAATAGCATGGGAGCAGCATGGGATTGCGCGATTACGTGAATAAATTGAAAATCGCAATTATTTTTTAAATTGTGAATTTATCTGATTAGAAAATTGTATTAATCAAATAATCGTGAATAATTCTACTGTATAAAATATTTCAAAATCTACCGTTTAATTACTCTTTAATGCGATCGGCTATAAAAATCTACATTTTGCTGAGCGAATGCATGTTGCTCGAGCCAGGCATTCCCGTGATACATTTTCAAAAATAGTCTTCTCTTGGCATGCAAATGGACATTGCAGCTTTCGTTAATATTGATATGCTTTTGTTACTATGTCTGAGTAATTTTTACCCAAGCTGATTAATCGAGTAATCACGATTATTCTTAAATAATCGATCGTGATCACTCAAAGTAATAATCGCAAAAGTCCAGCATGTAGCTCACAACGGGAGCAATAATCCAAGCATCACCAGTACATGGCAACTATCCAGATAAAAATACCTTTGCATACCCAAGTAGTCACAGTGAGTACATGTTCATAAATAAATTAATATTTCTAACACAGAAACATGTTACTTGGTAAGAAATGTTCTTTTGAATATATTGACCATAACTGGATTGGAAGACATTGCTTCCTTATGTTCAAGATTTTCTACAGTACATTTTATTTAATTTTTGGAAACTAAGTTATTTCTGAGCTGTATTGCACACACCAAAAATAGGCAGTCTTTAGCCACATGGACAAGCGCTCGACCTATCAATCCGGGACACGAAAATTATACATTCCTGCAGTCCGGGGAAACCGCTTTTTACAGCAGGGCCAAAAAATTTTAACACCGATTGCCCTGGGGGACAACCGTGATAATTTGTTATGTTCAGGTCCTGCATGCACTCATGGTGAGTATTTATTTTATTTAGTCTTAGAAAATTTCAATTTTCTCATACCAAATGTCCATTTGCAGACCAAGACAAGACTGTTTTTGAAAATGTTCAAAAATAGTCTTCTCTTGGTCTGCAAATGGACATTTCTCAAGACCACTACAAAAGCCATTTTTGGCTGATATGAGGGACAATGGGTTACTATAATGCTTGAGTTGGTATTTACAAGGATTCTGTAATCTGTATAGCTTACAACAAAACATATTTTCAACAGAATTTACAGAAATGGGGCAACCTGCAAGTACAGTCGGGCAACCTAATTTAAATGGCCTATTTGTCCCCGGGGGGCAAAATATTTTTCTAATTTTCGAGCCCTGCAATGAACTTTCATCAAGTTACTGAAAGTGTAAGTAAGCTTGATAATGAAAGTGGTTAGCCAAAAATCTGCATTTAGGCATTCGATTAGACATAGACACATGGACTAAATTACAAACTGAAACATAATATGGTCTGACATATTGAATATGTACTTACTTGTTGTTGCATGTCCAGAGGGGGTGGTTTCATCCGAGCACCAGTATCTGTAAGAACAATATATGCATGTAAGGCCATATTAATTTATTTTTATGTTTTATAAACACTCTTAACTTAATTTTCCCATATCTAGAAATTATCAGAAATGCTGGCAATTATTTTCAACATTCTTTCCATCTAGCAATAGGGTCATTCTGTGTCAAGACAATTTTCAGAAATCTTGTTGCATGACCGATTCAGATTATCATAATTCTCTCTCTCTACTGTATTATTAGTATGTTTTAGGAAATCCTCCAAAATTTTAGCTCTCAAATCTTAATATTTTTGGAAATATGGATGCTAGAACAGCAAGTCCACCACATGTGAAGCAATTGCCATTTTGTAGCATTTTCAAGGCTCTGCAAATTCTTAAGCTGACATCCAATTCCAATAAAACCTTCAGTGCTTGGTCACATGTAGGTATCCTCTTGAAATGTGCAGGGCATAATAATTATTGTGCTCATGTTGGTAACCTAGGTAACATTAAAAATGAAAATTTATTCAGTGACAAATTTTCAGACCCACTTGTGATTACAATTATGTTAAACTTATTAGAGTTACAAACTTAATACTTGATGGGTCAATTACATATATATTTGTTAGTTTATAGACATAAGAAAAAATATGTGGTTCTTAACATTTTTTAAATATAGGCCCTTGAAATTAGCCCAATCTGAAAATGCTCCCATATTCACCTGTCAGGATGACCATGTGGGATAGGTGGAAGAAACATGTGCTTCACAGACAATAACGCATGAGGTGTGCTCTACAACATATCCAAAATTCTATTTTCTTCCCTTCTTCCTTCCATCAAATTTTTTGGGACAAAATAGGGTATTTTTGCCATTTGTGAGTATATTTTTATGATGTTACATGTTAATTATGTATGTATATCAGTTAATTTTTCCTGTCTGAAAGTGTCAGTCACAGCTGTGTGATCAAATAATATTGTTATCCCCACATTTAAACAAAAATGTTATGGATATTGTAATCTCATCCGCCTGTCTGTCCATCCATCCATCTGTCACAATCATTGGGTGGAATTCAACAAAATTTGATATGTGGGTTACCCATACATGGTTGTGCTCTGCGACGCAGCATTTATCTTTGGTGCCATGCCATGGGTGTCAAAGGAGCTGGGTCAAAAGGTTAAATATCCTAAAAACTGTCAGTCACTCAATTACTGTACCAGTAACCTCATAAACCGTTGGATGGAATTCAACTGAATGTGTTAAATGTGAGTTACTGATATGATTACGGGCTGTGAGATGACACTTATATTTGACTCCTCCCCCTAGAGTGAGGTCAAAAGGCCAAAGCTGGGAAATATGGGGATTTGTGATGGGTTACAAAACATAACATAAACTAGACTGCACATAGTGTAATATGTCTATTTTTTATTTTCAGATGACATTATGATTCACAGACACACATGGTAAAATCTGAGAACAGAACTTTTATTTGCAAGGTGCTTTATATTCTCTACCATAACACAGTGTACCAATAGTGAACTAAGTGAAGATGGCACGGTTATCTCTCTGTTCTGTGGGTACCATGCTCAATCTGCAGGATGACCGCCATAAACTCACCTATTCTCGTAAAACAGATCTGATGTTACTAGAGTAATACTCACCACCTGAACTACAATGAAGGACTACCTTAGCACCCCACGGCGGCCATGTTTTTTGACGGATCAACTTCTTTTGAACAAACTTTACTGGCCCTTAGCCCCTAATGATATCTGCCAAATTTCGGCCTGATCCCTTCAGCGGTTCTGGAGAAGTCATTTTCGCTAAAACTAGGTCAACCAAGATGGCCACCGAACCATTTGACCAATCAAGTTCCCCTGAACAAACTTGGTTAAGCTCTTGCAAGTGGTTTCGGAGATTTTTAAAGACGTTTCTAAACATCGGACAAAATCCAAGATGGCTACGGGCCAAATTCGCCGATCGGCTTCCTTTGAACAAATTTGGATCCCTATACCCTAAAGATGCTTCCTGAAAAAATATAATTGAAATCGTCCAAGCGGTTCTTGAGAAGTCGTTTTAAAGGAAAAGTTGACGGATGGACGATGGACGGACGACAGATACACGACGGATGGACGCCACGACATAAGCTCACTTGGCCTTTCAGGCCAGCTGAGCTATAAATAGAAATATTACACCATGTGCAGTCTACTTTATGTAATGTTTTGTAAGCCATTACAAATGCCCACATTTCCCGGCCTTGGCATTTTAACCTGACTCTATGGAGCGGTATCAAATACAAGTGTCATCTCACAGTCCGTAATCATATCAGTAACTCACATTTAACACATTCGGTTGAATTCCATCCAACAGTTTAGGAGGTAATTGAGTGACTGACAGTTTTTAGGACATTTAACCTTTTGACCCAGCTCCTTTGACACCCATGGCATGGCACCAAAGATAGATGCTGCGTCGCAGAGCACAAGCATGTATGGGGTAACCCACATATCAAATTTTGTTGAATTGCACCCAATGATTGTGACAGATGGACGGATGGACAGACAGGCAGAGGAGATTACAATATCCATAACATTTTTTTTAAATGTGGGGATAACAATATTATTTGTTCACATTGCTGTGACTGACACTTTCAGACAGGAAAAATTAACTGATATATACATGCATAATTAACATGTAATATCATAAAAATATACTCACAAATGGCAAAAATACCCCATTTTGTCCCAAAGACTTTGATGGGAGGAAGAATGGAAGAAAATTGAATTTTGGATATGTTGCAGAATACACCTCATGCGTTATTGTCTGTAAGGCACAAGTTTCTTCCACCTATCCCACATGGTCATCCTAACAATTGAATATGGGATCATTTTCTGGTTGGGCCAAATTCAAGGGCCTATTTTTTTTAAATGTTAAGAACCCCATATTTTTTCTTTTATGTACAAACTAACAAATATATATGTAATTGACCTATCAAGTATTAAGTTTGTAACTCTAATAGTTTTAACATAATTGTAATCACAAGTGGGCCTGAAAATTTTTCACTTTGAATAAATTTTCATTTTTAATGTTTCTTAGGTTACCAACATGAGCACAATAATTATTATGCCCTACATATTTCAAGAGCAAGTGACCAAGCACTGAAAGTTTTATTGGAATTGGATATCAGATTAAGAATTTGCAGAGCCTTGAAAATGCTACAAAATGACAATTGCGTCACATCATCATATGTGGTGGACCCCCTTGCTGTTCTAGCGTCCATATCTCAAAGAATATTGGGATTTGGGTACTGCAATTGTGCAGGATTTGCTAAAACATACTACAGTACCATCACACATTTCTTGGAAATCGGAATTGGTCATGCATCACCCATCGGTTGTCTTGACACGGAATGACCCAATATTTCGCCGCCAAATCCATATCACTCTTTTTGTTCTTCTCTGTAGCTTAAATCTTTGTTAACCGTAATGGCCAAGCCACTGAAAATGGTCTTGCAATGGTCCTGAGAAAAGTCCATTTGCTGGCCAAAAGACTATTTTTGAAAATTTATCACTGGAATAGCTAGCTCATTAATGAGCCAGCCATTCCAGTGGTAAGTTTTCAAAAATAGTCTTCTCTTGGCCTGCAAATGGACACTCAGTGAGAAAATGTTTTGGATTTTCTTGATCAATCTTGATAATTATGAATTAATACAATGCAGGGATTAATACTGTAATAGATTAAACTTCTGAGTTTGAAATTGTACATTATTTTTATTTTTTGACCATCACTGATCTTGTGTCTTGGGTGGCAATTTTCATAAAACAAAACATTAAATTGGTCTGGTCTAATATAATATATATATTCATGTACATGTATACACTAATAAACGGCAGAAGGGACATAGTGCTCACCTGGCTGATGGCGTAAACATGTTTACATTTAATTAATTAACAAGCACCATTGGTCAATCGGTCAAGCATAATTTTTGCCATAGACCAACGGGTAAATGGGCCTTATAATTATTGACCAATGAGGCAACCATGATTCTGGCCACTAATGACTAACAATGCAATTGTCACTGACAGTATTAACCAATGGGGCAAGTACCATTTGTCAATAGGACAAGCATAAACGACGACATTGACCAATGGAAGCATGGTCATGACATTGGCCTTATTCAGCAATAAGTTAAGTATCGTTGACACAATTTACCAATGCCGTAAGCATAGCTGATACCACTGACCAACAAGAGCCTAGACTCCAGACATTATTGACCAATCACACAAGTTACAGACATAATTGACCAGTGGATCAAGTACCCTTGGTCAATGGGCAATGGGTTCTTGGCATCATTGACAAATGAGACAATGATCCCTGACACTAATGGCCAATAAATCAGGTGTCATTTACACTACTGTCAATGGGACAAGCACCAGTTGCCAATGAGGAAAGCATAACTGATGTCGATGATTAATTTGGGTCAAGGGTCCCAGCAAAACAAACGGGCCTAAAATATGCAAATTTGGGTCGGAAAAACAGTCTGTGTATGCCTGTCCCTACTGACCAGCAGACAACATGCGAGAGAGAGATCACCCATTGGCTCATAGGCCATGCATAACAGATGCCATTTACAAACGGGGCAATGGTCACATGTAAACTTTAAAAGTGCAAGAATATTGGCGTCCTTGACATTAATGACCAACAGAAAAGTACCATTGCTGAACGGTGGAGTCATCCTTTACCAGCTGTCAAATGGTGAAAGTGTATCAATAGATGACATTTATCAATGGGACAATGGTCACAGTAAAAGATTTTCGTCAAACCACAAACCAAGTTTTGATTTGGGTTCATGGTTAGTGATCTATAAATTTCAAAATGGCAGTGGCCAGCTAACTGTGATCTTATTTGAATGACAAAACCGTGTCAATATTTTACGATGTGGTCGTCCGCAACTTATTTTGACTGAGAGTTAACGTAATTGAGAATGCTTGTGGGTTTAGAGCATTGCCATAAAATCACAAGAATCAAATGTCGCCAATTCACATAAATCCCATTTTATTGTTCTGGTTTGTGGTCCACGGTGGCCAAACCAGGGTTAGTAATCTTACTGATGCAGTCAGTTGCGAAAATGGGGCCCTTACTGCTTACCATCTGTATTGTTATCACCATAGTCACTGTTGTTATCTGTTGTATGGTATGTTGGTCTTGGTGTCTCTGGCAAAGCAGACTCAGACGGCTCTACAACTTGAGTAGACATTGTGATTGTTTTAAACGGTCATCAGCGACTAATGTTACAGTAATTCAAAACAGTCATCACGTCATAATATAAGTGGAACTAAATACTGAATTTTAACCAGCATCGGATAGATAGAATTAGGTAGTAAAACAATCTAGAAGCAATCAAAATTAATTATTTCGTTAAATATACAATAAAATGTCTTGAATTCAGTTTTTACGTAAACACAGATTGACTGTAACGAAATATTTTCTTCAGAATTCCGTAAATTCAGCAATCAATATGTATATCTGAACTCAACAGCATATCGATATGCGGAATATTACACGCTTCGCTGCATCTCATTTCGCTAACACTGAGATATACACTGCAGCCATTAAATTAGTAAATTTCTATTTTTAAAAATACATTTTAAGACACCAATTTTCGAAAGCTTCCTGTTTCAGTTGCGCATGCGTGTTTGGCTAAAAGATGCTGGGAAAATGGAGTATTGTATCAGCACCAGGCTGTGCTCCCCACCTGGGAATCCAAAGGAGTGATCAGATTACTAGTGCACGGCCGACTGTCGATGAAAACATAAAAAAGGCAGGACGAGTAGCTTACTCTCTCATGGGTGCGGGACTCCACGGCATCAATGGGATAACACCAAATGCCAGTATGCACCAGAGTGGTCCGACTTAATCTTGACCCTTCTAGCATGAACATATTTACGTCTTTACTTCCACAGCATTGAATTCTCAATTCAATTCAATTCAAATATTTTTATTTATAGTAGTATTTCACATTTTTATTACAAAGGACAGGTAGTCCATCAAAGGCAAAGTCTATGTGGCGATGGACCCCTAACATATATTAGACAAGGAGACATTACAACATTAAATTACTGTACATATTACAAATAACAACATTACAACACTTCACGTAACGCACACAAAAACATAATTAGGTTACTAGTAGTTAATTTTAATAATATAAGAAGATGTGGATGTTTTCCAGTTGCACCCACAGTACATACGTATTATTTTTACATTTTTTACATGCTAGAAGATCTGCAGTTTTAAGTTGCTAGAGGTAATGGAAGGAGGGTTGCGGAGGTGGTGGGGCGGGGGGGGGGGGGGGGGGGGGGGGAAGGGGCGTTCATCAAACTTAAAGACAGTAATCCAGTATGTGATGTATTATTATTATTATTATTATTATTATTATTATTATTATTATTATTATTATTAATATAGTGTATGATGAGCCATAATCTATGATGAGCCATGGTGGTAGTGATCTTCCTAAAATTAATGAGATTGGTAAATCCATCAGACTTCCACAGCCATACTCCCTCCTCATGTGTTCTTCTAAAGTGGTCTACCTATGGGTGTGTAGCTCACGGGGTAGTGTCGGGCCGTTCCAGTGTATCATGTCGACTCACCGTTCCGCAAGGGCACGACGAACGATGACGCTGGTTAGCATCCGGTCTCGGGGTGATGGATCCTGTACGAGACAGCCCTACGGGTAACAAAATCTGGCTCCTAAGGCCATTGGAACTCAATTGGTCCGGTGGGGCCGCGCGACCATTGTCGCAAACATTAAATACAACTGTCTCATCCCAAGAATGTGTGTCACCAGTAAGCCTGTCCATAGCAATTTCGTGATCTATGGACTTACAAGATTTGATTTGGTGACCTAAATATATAAGTCTATACAATGATTTTACCTAAACAGACTATCGAGTATGCTAGATAAAACTAAATAAGAGCATACGAAAATACAATTTAAGACATAGAGACAGCAAGATGAGCTTTTAAACATGGGGCCCCCGGAGGTACCACACAGACTCGTAGGTCTGCAGAGGTATCACAGCAAGGTAGGCTCCCGTACACGAGACCTAACTAATTAACTTAATATAAGAACTTATTATACCTCTAAGCTGAAAGGAAGAAGATTATCTCAGACGAAAAGCCATGTGCCTCACGCGGGCGCTACTCCTAGTGCTAGTTTGGGTGAGGAGTATTATCCTCGCATGGACCGTCGTCACTGAATCCTTGCGAGAGGCAAGTGCCTCACGCGGGCCTCCGTCTCGGGAAGGTGTCACCACTGCTAAAGAGGGAGAAGAGTAGTAGGCAAAAATGGGCCCACTAATATTTCACCCGAAATGCTTGAAAAAGAAGAGACCATACCTAGTGAAATCATGACTATAGGGTTGGGGACGGTTTTACGTGAAGACGGGATGAACGATTCCCGAAGGATTCCCACGTCACTGTCTTATGTGAGTCTTAGTATGCTGAATTAGTAGTCGCCGCTTTATTTATGCGGGCCTTCTGCTTTGCTTCAATAGCCTTTAGTTTTTAGAAACAAGAAATATTTTAGGCCGCAAATGGCAGGTGTCTACCTAGCTGTTAGAGATGGCTGTCATTGAGAACAGATGCCCTAAGACATCAATACTGAAGACAGCGCTCATACATGTTACTTAGTAAGATCTCCGAACTGGATAAGAATCCGAACATCTCGCTCCGTAACCACATAAAACATCACAAGACACTGGTTACTTTTCATAAAAGCATTTTTAGGCAACTGATCTATCGTTAGGGTGGGGGTAAGAGAGATGAATACCCACCTTAAATGTCCTTCCCGTGAGGGTGTGGCAGATCTAAATATCATGGCCAGACATTTTTATGGAATTCGGTGGGGATACGCATCTCGCCCGTCACCGGGTCCTATGGAACTAACCGTTTAACCTGTCATTTGGTTTATGTACAAGTTGCCCAATTTTGCACTGCGGTGCGGGAGGATTGTTCAGCAAATAAAATAATAATTAATATATGTCTTCGCAGTGCTTTCCTACATCGGCAAAAGTGCTAACTACTAAGTATCTGAAGATACGGTGGGAATGTGTGTGATAGCACACCCTGGCCATCACCGTTCGGAAACCCCAACAGTTTTTTAGGGTCAGATCAGCCCATGGTGCGGATAGGGGCATCCAAACAATTAAGAAGCCACAAGGCTGAGTGGAGCATGAAGAGAGACAAAATCTTAGAGTTATGAGTCTTACCGGAGTGCTGGGCTAGATTATCGCACTGCCGGAAAAGAAGAGTATACTACAGGTTTCTTAACGAAGAAAGTGTCTCTAATGATATTAAACCTATCCTATCAAGCTGAATAGAAATGGTTTAGTCCGCAGCATGCCAGGCTAACCAGAGTTATAGCTCGGACAGCAACCTCAGTGAAAAATTGTTGGTGGCGGGAGAAAGTGTTGCTTATATAAGTGTTGCTATATAGTGTTTCCTACGTGCACTGCAGTCCTATATTTTCTATAAATAAACAAAACATATGAACTGATGGCTACTGGCCATATACATATATAAAACTAACCAGAATAATTAATACGGTATCAAATGATCAGAATTATATATATTAGTACAGGTTTAACGAACCTACTACGGTGCGGTTAGTGAAAACACCTTACAGAAAATAAGAATAACTATAAACATATACAGAAATTATAACTAGCGGTCCTAAGACCGGTACAGTACCTTTTAGTCATTGGGACCATTCTCATGGATACAATATAATTAGAAAAGTACATTTAGCGGAATAATTAAAATGTTAAGTATAGTTACTTAAATACTCTGTAGCCATTCTTAAGCTAGGCTATCGTGTTGCTGGAATTGATACGTCATCCTTTAGTTGACGCAAGTTGATGCATTCTCTGGAAGCCCCAAGTTGGTTCCGCAAACAGGATTCCCGCAAGAACACTCATGGTGGGAGTACATTGCTCACCATTGTAAGCCCAATGGAATGTCTAACGAGTAGCCAGCAAGAGATACAATAGCATTACTGCTGTGAAGAAAGTTCCCATACACCGATGGCACAGATGGAAGTTGACAACAACCCGATCACAAGTGGGGGTTGTCAGAAGCAAATTAAGATACAATACAAAGCGTAACGGTGCTGGGTACGTCAGCCAGCTCTGAAGACGCACCGGGCAAAGTTTACTTTCTGCGGTCGAAAGTTAAAAGAACCTGCACGATATTAGGGCGGGGACGGTTGAAATACCACTTTTAGGCGTGGTCGGCAGATCCGGCGAGTCATCCATCAAAGAACATCACTGGCTCTACATCTGTAGAACCACATATTCAGGCCGTAAAGGCCTCACCAAAATTTCATGTTCCGAAGTAGATATTGATACTCATGAACGATAATTAGAAAGTTCCAAATTGCTCCCGCAAGTAGGGAATTACAAAATTGTTGCGGGTGCTGCCGGACTGGAATCTGCGGGAGACTTTCGCTTCTTACTCCGCTTCAGGACCGGTGTAGATGAAGTGACTGGCAGCGGCGTAACACTTCCTGACGTGGCTGCGGGCAGGATTTCATGTCTGGCTGTCGGTACATTGCTTATGGTAGCTGCGGGAAGACGATGACTAACGGGATATCTACGAGTAGTGTTCTTCATGCAGGCCATTTTCTCGGTCGGGAGAACTTTGACCGGAAACCGAGATTCGAAACGGGTGGCTAAAACGGCACGATCCTCATTCTCTTCCCCGAGAACTAATGTCACTTCTAACACACGGTGATGATAATGGAGCGTGTGGGTCACCCCGTAGCGAGTAGCGGTGTAGAGACACTGCCACATCATGCAGAAGGCTGACTGGAAGAGATGATCCTTATTAACATGAAGGGTGCGGTCGGATTTTCTCGTAAAAGTTCTGGTACAGGGCTCTCCGCTAGCTAATAATGAGCTGCACGGGAACTGTTATGGAACTGGTACTGATTCTACTTCAGACGAATCCGATAACGCTAAGTCTTCAAGGAGTGACATCTCATTCCCGCATGGTAGTTGGCTGCGGGAACCTTATTCAAAACCTAATGCCCTATCTCTTCATTGTATTTAACTTTCCAGGCCAAGTATAATAATGAAATAATAAATCAGGAGAATTTGGTTTTCAACACGAAAGGAGCCTAGTGCTATCTGTTCTTCCCTGGTGTCGAGTTTTGACGGGAAAACAAAGTTTCAGAGCGTGCTTCCTCCTTTTATACTATTTGGTTATGTCACAGGCGGCGGATGACCACACCCAAAAGTTTTAATAGGTGATTCGGACCTATATGGAAAGTTTCCTCTTTTTCCGCTCTGGACGTCTAGGAATTAATTCTTCCCATATAAAGGGAGTACTTTTAATTATAGGAAGAATGGCTCATTAACCGTGTCCTAATTTCGCGCATTTAACAGCCTTCGATCAACATAGAAATATGGTACTACTTTTTCTTCGTGGGGCCTCACCTTTTAATTAGCGTGAGGCGGTTCTCCAGATTGGATGCTTATAACTTGCCTGTTTTAATTTTAGGCTGGAGCGCTCGATGGGGTGTGTGGGAGCCAGGTGACGTCAGCGGTTATTACCCTGACTCACCCTCACCACTCCTCCATCACGCTGTGGTAGTCGTATCTTTGGGTGGCTCTTGTGTTTAAAGCGTTTGATCCAATTTACTGGAAATAGCAGTAAATGTTATGCGGCTCTAAAAGGCATGTGGTTGATCGGAAACATATATGCTGTTTATGGCGACAGCCAAAATGCTGTTGCTGAGGAGTAGTCTGTTGTAGATGCGAGCGATAGAAATATATATGTCACATCAAGAATCTTTATAATGTCCCCTATTTGGGCGAGTTCTTTAACATGCGTCTTGGTATATGTCTGTAATAGGTCGTTCTCAGCCTGTGTCGATTATAGACTGGAACGCAAGGAAGAGAATTTTTTTGAAATTCTCTGTAATTATACTGTCAGATTTTTGATGCCGCTTTACCGGCCCATGTGCTAATAATTTGTAGCACGGTAGAGCAGTTGTGTTCTTGATAAAAAATTTAACAGTAAAGTTGTAAGTAATTTGATGTGTGGTTTAAACAGATCTATTCAGGCGGTAGATCAATGTTACTGATCCCGTCAAGATAGCTGTGTTTTCCGAGTGGGAGGGCTTGCCAAGCATTCTCCTCAATGGGTAGAACTAGCTTCGTCCCGGCCTAGACCAGACATATTAATACCATTTAATAATGGTTAAATTACAGTACAACTCGAAAGTGGGTGCCACAGTTATTACAAATTACAATGCTGCCGTTCGGAGATTGTGAATACAGTCAACCTGAGTATCTGTGTTTCTGACATGTTGGTGATTTGAATCTGAGATGCGTGGCTGGTTATCTGTGGATGATGCTTGCACTGTGGTGAAGGTGACATGTTTATGGCCGCCAGGTGCGGGAAGGGGGGAGGAGAGGCGGCGTGAATGTCGACTTTATCGAACCCTGAGGGTATTTCACTCTGTAATGGCAGAGCCCGGGGGCGGGACAGAGTTACTTTAGAGCACAGATGACCTGTCGGATGCTGTCGTAACTTTGATCAATCCATTGTCGAATTCAACTTTTCGGTAGCAAAATCCTACTCGTGACTGACGACAATGTGGGCATCTTGCTCTCTTAATAATATCGACTGTTATTACGTGTAGATGATGTATGTAGATTTAGCTGTTTTCGTACGATGTCGGGGAAAGTGAAAAAGGGAGGATCATTGGACAAACGTTCCTCCCGTGACACGCACTGTAGATGGCTGTAGTCCATTCCTTATATCAATATGATTAGTTCTCCCGTACTGGATAAGAAGGCGTATGCAGGAGATTTGTCGGCTGCTGTCTGTTGATGATAATGCTGTTGTCGGGATGTCCGGACTGCTGTATGATGCCGATGTTATAAGCTAAGTGGGCGCATTCCAGTTTTCCATGCTGGTGAATGCCAAGTCTGTTGTTATTGCGGGAGGTGGGGGTTTGTGGGAGATATTATTTCTCCCGTAATTTGTGCAGTAGGAATTTGTTGCGGGAATTTATGTCTCTGTTGGGAATTAATTAATACCGGTAGGTGCTGCTAAATGATGTTGTTGCCGATGTTGAACGTCTCTGTTATGCTGAGTATAACCGAGCAGGTATTGATGTAAGCGTAATGACGAATTGACGTATCCAGCCTTGAGGGCAGGTGTGTTCTGTATGTGATGACGTTCTGTCTGTGATGTGATGTCCTGACTGCTCACGGGGGAGTATGGTAGGCCAGATGGAGGGGGTGGCCGGTGGAGAGGGGGATGTGGTCATCTCCCGTTACACGATGGTTGGTGTCCTGTCATAATGTTTAGACACCCGAAAAATTCGAGCCAAGAGTCTGCTGAACAGGCTGCTTCCCTGCCCACCGCAGAGGGTAGTGTTGGTCGGTGCGGTGCGGGATGCCACCTCCTCCGTTGCAGCAGTCTCTCATATCTGAAGATTGACAGTCAACAGAAGACGAGTGGAGTGTGAAATGGACTGGGCCGGTGATGTCTGAACTTGCTGTATGGATAAGGGATGCAAATTGGAGCGATGGCTGGGGTGGGACTCTTGAAGAGGGTGTTCCTTGGAGGGAGTGTGGTTTCGCGTTTTTGGGAATTGGTCGGGTACACCTTGTTGTACAGTTTTGCGGTTCTAGACATGCCAAGCCTTCATCCAGCCTCTTGACTTCCATGCTTTTCACCATAAGTTCCACCCACAGGAAGTATGGCTTGGGTCAGCCTCAGCTTCTGCTTGTGGTAAATCTCTGATGGGGGTGGGAACGGGAAGAGATCGGAGGAAAAACTTTTCCATCCGGTCCCTTAGACAAAACAAACACAAAATTCTTCAGATAGGAATTCCCAGATCGAGTAGACCTGCACTGAGGAGGGAGAGGGCGAGTACGTATCTCGTCATCGTCGTCAGCGTTAGCCGCTTGTTCACCCACATTCTGGCTTGGTAGAAGTGGGGCTGAACTGGCACCGTGGTGCTCTGCGCTAACCGTGGGAATACTAATTTCCGTAGAAATATCTGTCTGGGTACCGGTGTCATGAGAAACTCCCAGTCCGAGCTCTGCTGCTGGGTCGTCACTGACACAAGGTTTAAGCCAATCGAAGTGGATGACTGAGGTCAGGCCATCCGACGCACGGATACGGTAGGTCACATCCGACATCTTACCTACTACCACATAGCGGCCTTTCCACTGGTAACTCAGTTTACTTGGCACATTTGCAGACCATTGTGAATCGTGTACCCAAACCATCCTTCCTGCTTCATACGGATCTCCATGCACCCTCCAGTCATGCCATGTCTTTTGCCGCCGGTGTGCAGTGGATAAGGTTTCTCTCACTAACTCGTGGGATTGTTCTATCCTTTGCTGCAGGAGTTCAACATAGAGAGATGGTGAATTTTTCTCTCCTGGTATTCAAAGCATGGCCAGATCCAGGTTTAAGGCTAATTCACGGCCTAACATTAATCAAGCAGGGATGTAACCCATGCTGGAATGTACTGAAGTGCGATAAGCCATGAGTACATACGGGAGCCGTAGGTCCCAATCCCTACAATCAAGGCATGTTTCTTTAGTAAGCATCTCCGCGAGATTCTGTTGAATCTCTCCACCATCCCGTCACTCTGGGGGTGGTATGGAGTCATCCTTGTCTTGACGATATGGAACAATTTGCAGAGCTCTGATATGAGCCGGCTCTCAAAATTACTTCCTTGATCGGAGTGCAACTCATAAGGCATACCAAAGCGGCAGAACACATTGCTGGCCAAGACCTCTGCTACGGTGGATGCCTCTTGGTCCGGCAAAGCAAATGCTTCTACCCACCTCGTAAAATAATCTTGTAATACGAGGATGTATTTATTTCCATCATCCGTCGTATTCAAGAGTCCAAGCACGTCGATAGCCCATCGCTCCCATGGTGCACCAACAATCTTAATTTCAGATGGTGCGATATGATGTTGGCCAACAACGCATCTTTGGCATGGGATACATTTAGCAACCTAAGCCTTGACACTATCGCGAATCCCGATCCAGTGGAATCTCAATTTGATATGGGCAACAGTCCTTTCCACGGCCAGATGCCCAGCGTTATCATGTAGTTGTTTCAATATGGGTTCACAGTAACTTTCCGGGACTACCAAACAGTTATTAATATATAGAACGTTATTTATTAATTGACATTCTTCGAACCATTAGTAATAATATTTTGTCGTGGTAGATAGAGGTGTTATCGATTCCTTTAGGGGGTACCTCCTGGATCCATGCGTATATATTTCGTGTGTGTTGTTTTGTGGTGTGCGATTTTCTCCAGATTCCACTCTGCGAACCTCAATTCAGGGAACTCCAGAGATGGCTGTGTTGACTGTGTCATGGTGGCGGCCTCTTCGTGTTCAGCTTCTGTGCCGATTATACTGAGGGTGTCAGTGTTCCCATGCAATTTGCCAGGATGGTGAACAACATTAAAGTTATAGGCCTGCATGGATTCCTGCCATCTCGCTACCTGGCCCTCCGGATTTTTCAAGTTCCTGAGCCACCATAGTGTGGCATGGTCTGTACGGAGTGTAAAAGGGTGGCCGTACAGAAAGTGTTTATAATACGTCACGAAATGTACCGCCGCTAATAGTTCTCGCTTGGTGGTTGCGTATCTTCTCTCCATTTTATTCAGAGTACGTGAACCATAGCCCAATACCTGCTCTGTTCCATCTTCTGTGACCTGAGATAGAACCGCGCTGATAGCGTAAGCTGATGCATCAGTATCTAAGATGAAATCGAGGTTTGGATTAGTGGGAGCAAGAATCGGGGCGGTCATCAAGAGTTCCTTCAGCGGCCTGAAGGAGCCTTCACACTCACTCATCCACTCAAATGGTCGATCTTTCTCGGTGATCTTGTAGAGGGGTGTAGCAATCTCGCTGAAATGTCGGATGTAACGGCGATAGTACTGGCAGAGGCCTAGAAAACTCTGTGTCTCCGTAACTGAAGAGAGCTGTGGCCACTCTGCTACTGCCTTAGTTTTTTTACGGCTGAGTAGCCACTCCATCATCGGATATGACGTGTCCCAGGAACTTAACGCTCTGTCTAAAGAGATGACATTTCTTAGTTTTGAGTTTTAAATTGGCCATGTGGAAACGAGAGAGCACGGTGTCCAGATTTATTGAGGTTTGCTTAAACATGGGTCCGAAGACTATTACATTATCGATGTAACAAAGACAGATTTCCCATTGCAGGGTGGTTAATACCCGCTCAATGAGTCGTTCAAAAGTTCCGGGAGTGTTGCACAACCCATAGGGCATCTTGCGGAATTGGAAAAGGCCATCCCTACAAACGAATGCGGTCTTTTCCATGTCAGCTTCATCCATGGCTACTTGCCAGTAACCGCTAGCTAAATCAAGGGTATAAAACCACTGGGCTCCGGACAAGGAATCCAAGGCCTGATCTATCCAAGGTAACGGATAAGCATCCTTAAGATCATTAAGGCGGCGTTAGTCAATGCAAAACTGCAAGGCTCCATGCTTTTTGCCCGCTAGTACTATTGGGCTAGCCCATGGAGATGCTGAGGGTTCAATAATACCAGTCCGCAACATGTCGTTCACTTGTTGGTGTGCTTCTGCTTCCTTATGAATGGGAAGACGTCATACCGGTTGTCGTATGGGGCGATTATTGCCCGTGTCGATGGAGTGTCATATGAGATGAGTCTCTGAGATCCATGTCTCCGGAGGAAAAACTATCGCGATATTTGTGTAGTAATTTCCGAATTTCATGTTTCTGTGATTGCTGTAATCCAACTGTGGCACGTAGATACAAATCATGTAAATGTTCGGGTAAATCATCAGTCATATGTTATGGTGTGTCCGCGGATGTAGGTTATTCCAATGAGATTATGTCCACCAAATTGCTGCAGCGTACTCCTGGTTCCAGAGTGATGGGATCTGCGGTACCATTGAACACTCTGAAAAGTATATTTTCCTTATTAGTAGTGTCTACTATTATGCGGGGACTTGTGCATTGTGAGGCGATCATATAATCAGGATCGAGTTCCAGCATGGCGATGTGTGTGTGTGTGTGTTGCTTCCTAACTGTGGTGCGGTGGCCCATAAAATTTGTTCCTGTCCCGGCTCAACTGTGGCGGTACTTGATAATATCGTATAATGACGCCGCTGGTCCAAGAGGTATTCATCAGCTGTGTATGTCGAGTTCCTGTTGTTTGCAATGTATGATGGCTTCGCTGGCACTGGGGAAATCAGAGCAAAGTAGGGCATCGTTATGAATAGAGCCGATGACAACTCGCTGTATGAATTACATTTCCTCTATTTGGATAACTAAATTCTTAGCATACAACAAGTCTGACTCATGGGTTAGGGCAGTTAATGATCTGATGCGTTCTATGGAGGAGTCCCACCCCCAGTCACTCAATTTTATCACGGTTAATAAGTGAGGTGACCAAACTGCATTGCACGACTCTAGAATGGGCCTGACCTGATTATAAAGTAAGATGAAGTTGTTTTGATCCATGTGGGAAAAGGTTTGCTTAATAACGGCTAGTGTACTGTTTGCTTTTGATACGATTTTGTTAAAGTGTGAATCAAAAGAAAGTTTGTTGTCTATGTAGATTCCTAGGTCCCTTTTGACAACTGACTGAGAAACAGTTAGGCGCGTGTCAGTGTCAACCATGCAGTACTGCGTTTTTGGATTATTAGTGCCAAAATGGATAACCTTTGTTTTTGTCATGATTGAGTGTAAGTTGCCACGTTTCGGACCACTCACAGGCATTGTTTAAATCGGTTTGCATATTTGTGGTTAGTGGATTTCCTAGTAGTTTTGTATCATCTGCGAACATTTTGCAAGTACATTTGACCAAGTTTGGTAAGTCATTTATGAAAATTAGAAACAATGTGGGACCAAGTATTCTACCCTGAGGTACCCCACTAGTTACGTCGGCCTAGTCTGAATTTTGTGAATTAATAGTAACATATTGTTTTCTGTTTGAAAGAAAGTTTTTTATCCATTTATTTATTTTGCCTTCTATACCATATGCACTGATTTTCTTTACGAGTCTAGTGTGTGGAACTGTGTCAAATGCTTTCCTAAAGTCTAAGTATATTGTGACGACAGGTTCGTTGTTGTCTAGGCTAGCTGTAACCATTTCTAAACATTTTAATAATTGTGTTCTACACAACCTACTAGATCGGAAGCCATGCTGACGTTTTGTTAGTAAATTGTTTGATTCCATATGTGTCATAATTGCATCTCCTATGAATGATTCCAACACTTTACATAGTATAGAGATGTGAGGCTGATGGGTCCGTAGTTCTCTACGTCTTGTTTGGAACTTGTCTTATGTATTGCTGTTACTGTTGCCATTTTCCAAATGTTTGGTAATATACTATCTTTCATACTTACCTAACCATCGTATCAAATCGACAACAGAGAATAGCTCTTACTCGTCTTAGAATATCAAATCATAAACTCCATATTGAAAATTGTGGATATACCAAACTAACGACCCCCATAGAAAATAGGCAGTGTTTGCAATGTAATTTGATAAAGCAATCAGAAGTAAGATTAATAAAAGGAAACGTCTCTGGAGAAAATATATATAAACTGAGAGTGAAGACACATATGCTGAATAATGTAGAATAAGAAACGAAGTCAGGACAGCTACAAGAAAAGCTATGAAAATGCATGAACATAATATCTTGAAATGTGTTGAACAAAATCCAAAGAAATTTTGCAAATATGTTCAATCCTTGACAAAAACATAATTGATATCCCTGATTTGGAAATACCTAATAACAATGGTGTTTTTACTACTAATGATAAGGAAAAGGCAGATGTTTTAGCCGACTAAATTATCCGAACTCAAGATTTCTAAATCTCATGGACCTGGCAAATTACATCCTAGACTAATATATGAACTTAGGCAACTATTCTGCCATCCTTTATCATTGCTTTTTAATAGATCACTAGAATCTGGGAAATTGCCAGACTGTTGGACTAACGCCATATTCAGCCATATTCAAAAAGGGGGACAAAAAGAAACCTGAAAATTATCGCCCAATCAGCCTAACGTCGATAGGGTGTAAAATAATGGAATCAAATATTAAGGATGCAATAATGGACCATCTAAGAACAAATAAAATGCTTTCAGACAAACAATATGGCTTTATCAGTGGTCGATATACTGTTCTAAAATTGCTAAATGTACTTGAAAATGGCTGCAGACACTTGATAAACGTGTGATGATTGATATTATCTAATGCGACTTTATGAAGGCATTTTACAAGGTTCCTCACAAACATCTCATAAAAAGTTGTTTATATATGGCACAGAAGGTAAATTGTTAGATAGGATACAAGCATTTTTAACCATTAGAACGCAACAGGTATCAATTAACGGAGTCCCCTCTAAAACAACACAGGTCACAAGTGGCATAACACAAGGTTCTGTTTTGGGACCACTTATTTTCATAATATATATCAAGGTTCCTCATGATGCAGCTAACTGTTGTTCTGAAGTGTTCCCATTTGCAGATGACACAAAACTCTACAGATCAATTTTTAATCGAACAGACTGTATTTCACTGCAAAAATACATAAATTCGATGTGTTTATGGATGGATGATTTATTATTAAAACTTCACCCAGATAAGTGCAAATATTTGCGAATCTCTACTAAAACAGAACCACACTTCTATACAATGAACTTATGCAGTCATACTTTAACATACTCCCCTGCTGAAAAAGATATTGGTGTACTAATCGATGAAAAGCTAAATTTCGACCAGCACATAAATGAAAAGATAAACAAAGCAAACCAAATAATGGGATTAATCCGACGTATGTTTAGCTATATAGATAAATATAATTTTACACACCTATTCAAGGCCCTCATTAGACCACATATTGAATGTATGCTAATGTTGTCTGGGGCCCCACATTTGAAAAAACACATAAATGCTGTAGAAAATGTTCAAAGACGAGCCCCCAAGCTCATTCCTGGTCTACGCCTTCTATCATACAGTGAACGCCTACAAACGTTGAAATTACCAATCTTGGCATTTCGTAGATTATAATAGATATTTATAAACATCCCAATAACAAATATTACCAAGGAACATCAGACTTCATTGAACTTCACAACACAAATACTAATACAAGAGGCCATAGCTTAAGTCTTGCTGAATTGAAGAAGTGTACGCTAACAATGCAGCAGTTGAAAATAAAAAGTCAGATTGTAGTAAACAACTATTGGACAAGCCAGTTGATCCAGCAGTGCGCCACAAAAAAGACTCTAACAAGATGCTGCTTCACACGATTTTCAATAGGTAACATGCATCAGGCCATATCCACCATACAAAATCACACAAAAGATGTCCGACGAGCCAGCATCAAGACGCGACTTGTTACAGGAACATACCTAGTCCAAGCTAACCTAGTCAGGTTCAACCAAGGTCAAGTTGATTCTATGTGTGTACTATGCCAACGGGAAACAGAGGGCTCTCCCCATATGCTGGTGAAATGTAATGCGCTGCTTAGCCACAGATAGAGGTATTTCTAAGAACTCAAAGAATATATCAAAGATTGGCCAACATAAATGGATCTCCATCTGTAGTGATACAAATACTCACACAACTTATAACAGACTGCACAGTTCTAATAGATTCTGATCTAATTCCGGATGACCCCCAAATCTGCCGTGAGATAGAAGTCATCACCATGATACTGTGCTACGGTATTCATTGCCACAGTCTTCATCCTTAGTGCAGCTAAAACAGAAGCACAGTGATTTAGTTGATGCCTTTACCTCAGTGTACATACTACTACATACTGACACAGTTTTATGTCAAATGCTTATTTGTACATTTCATCTGCACTGTGATGCCTGTTCGCTTTGTCTGCATGTGTACCTTCGTTGAACTGTAAATAAATGTGTGCCCTTTTTCCAAACTAATTGTTCGTGTTCTACACCTCGCAATAGTTATTTAATTTTACCACATATTATATGTGGGTGCTCCAATCAACTGGAGGAGTATCCCAATACAGAACAGAATGCAGGTTCAGGGCTGTCCGGTATTAACACAGTGAAGGCCCATAACCTGCATTATCATGGTATGATCATGGCGTCATAAGTGAATCTGTGTGACGTCACAACAAGAGTGTTGCAGAACTCGCGCAAACGAATTTACTCTGAAACCTTCTAAATTTAGGTTTCTTCTTCTGTTGCTTGGAATAAATCTCCTGGGCAGGAGCACCACGTATACGCATATTCTTAAATATTATTATAGAGTCTGGCAAGTTAAAATAATAAAAGTAGTATAAACAATGTCTCTACTACGCACATAAGTTGGTGCTGATGGTTGTAATAAAGTTGCAGACATGCAGGAAAGATACTAGCTCAGCAGATACAAGCTTCTACATTATGTTATGTATGCATACAAATATTAGCAAAGTTATTTATATACAACTAGAACCGAGTAAGCCCGTTGTATGGTTATAATACAAGAATCATCATCGCTATATAGTTGGATCACTTCTGATGTAAGGTGTAGATTATGTGTATTGCAGTTCGTTCAACTGAGATTTCCAGTGATTTGTCATCAATGAGATATGTACAATCCAGCAGTAGTTGTGTGAGCAGTTCGGGATCTCTAATGCATGGTTCCTATCTACAGGTCGGATCTTTTATGAAGTCTGAGACATTTCTCTAGTTCCAACAGTCCATTTGTTCTTGCTTGTTTTAGATAGGATCAAATAGAGAGAAAGTGCATTCTGTCTTCGACATCCTGGTTACAGAGATGACATGTCTTGTTTTCGAATTTGATGAACTGGGACGGGGGACCTTTCAATGGGTACGTTCCTGTTAGTACTTGAACTTTTATGTGTGCCTTCTCCACTATGTTTGTTGATGGCAAGATGCGGTTTCCCGATTTCACAATTGTCTCCATTCAGATACCTCACTGTTGATTTTCCGACCAGGGACTGTTTCAACTCTGACAATGTATAGTGATCTCAATAGCACGGGTAACTTCCCTCTTCCATTCAAATTTTGTTGGAGGACTTGCAAGAATTTCTAATGCAGATTGCAGGTGGTATTTGACAAGCACTCTGTCAGTATAGGTGAACCATATGTCATTACAATCATTTATTGTTATTAGTTGTCTCACTGCTATCATGGATTCTCTGGATCCTGGGGATCGAGCGATAGTACCGAGTAATATGAGTCACCGTCTATCGATTCCCTTGTCAATGGGTCGTAGACCAAGTCCCAAGTAAATCCATGGTTTAAGTTGTTAGGCTTTGGATGCTCTTGAGAATGCTTTTCTCGCGCAGCTTGAGATCTCGCAAATCTGCCTGTGAAGGATTTACCGATTCTAACCAATGTATAGCATCTGCAGCATAGTTATTGCTGGTTGCACAACGTTTGATTCCTAAATGCACATATGCATTGATGGTATCCATCGCTTGCCCATTCATGGTTAAACTGCTAGGTGTTCTTTGTAGTGCATCCAGGGTATTGGCAAGTAAGGTCTTATCATCCGCGACTGTGACTGTACCCACATACTGAATGCCTATAGATAGACCTGTTGGTGTTTGTTCTAAAAGGTGCAGGAGTGGATCCTCGTAGAGCTTGCGGAAATTGGTTGACGTTTTCTCTCCTTGTAGTACCCCTGAGTTAACATTACATGGGAAGAGACATGTCCCTGCCATTTCACGGTGGCTGACATATTGTGATACATTTGCTTAGTGATGAGCCATAGATTGCTGTCAATTCCTGCTATGTACAGTCTTCTGAGTAGAGATCCATGTTAAACAACATCGAAGGCTTTCTGCATGTCTAAGAATGTGATGTATAATTGGAGTTTATGCACCCTACTCTCTGCGAAACCTTCTGTCATGAGCACAGATACGATACTTGGTGATTTATGCTCGGTAAAGCCAAACTGCATGGGGCTCTATCTGGTTGATATAACAGGCTTAACTCTGTTAAGGTAGATTTTCTCAAATAGCTTGGTCAGAACTGGTGAAATGGTAATTGTCTGGTAGTTGTCAGGATCACTCTTAAATTGGTTGGCCTTTTTGTGTATCCGTGTAATGAGTCCCGGTGCCAATTCTCTGGGATACTCAGATTGCATCAACATGGAATTAAATATGTTTTGCAGTACCTCTAGGAGGCGATGACTATCATTCTTTAAGTGCTCTGCTGTGATCCCATAGATGTCCTGGGCTTTGTCATTCTTCATTGTTGTGACTGCGCTACAGATTTCTTCAAGTTAGACCTGGACTGGCACATTGTCGGTATTTGTACTAGCTATGTGCTCAATACATGTGATGTCATGCTCAACAAGTTGTCTATAGTTCTCATCAAATTTTGGGTCCATCTTGGGAGTTCTCAGCTCTTGGATATATTTTGACCACCCATCGAGAATGTCGTTACCTCCATATGTTTGGTTGCCTACTGTAAGGGTTGATGTGACAAGGACATTACCGTCTTGTTACTCTGTGCATGAATCAGTCCGTAGAATGTACCCTTGTCATATGATTGTATGATCTTATTCATATTATTGTCATTGACTCTAACTCTGGCTTGCCTTTGCTTCTTTCGAAAGTCTTTCTTTGTTTCATTGTAACGTTTGAGTGCTGGATGGTCTGGGTTTGCAGGCCTGATACAGGATACCCATTGCTTATATGCGGTTCTAGTTTGTTTTGCTGCTATGCCGATCTCTCGGTTCCAGATTGTGTTATTCTGAGATTTCTTACTATTTGATGTTGGGATTGTAGATTTTGCTGCATCCCTCATGATGGAAATTACTGATGAGACGCACGAGTCTAGGTTGTCATAGTCCCATTCAGTATTACTTAGATGGTGGTACTGTATTGACCAGTGTCTCCCTTTTCCCATGGTGCCTTCTCGATGCACTTGGTTATTAGCTTGTTGGAGCATTTAATGTCTGTACTTACTGCTATCTGTGCAGTCACTGGATAGTGGTCAGAGAGGTTGTTTGCACCGTTGCTAATAATCTGCACATCTGTAATAAATATTAGGATCGTTACTCAGAATATAGTCTATTTGAGAACTTTGACAACATCTCTAGGGTACTTGTTGCTCATATGTAGGCCTAGCTCAGTACATTTGTCTCTAAATATCCGTTTTCTTAGTGTATGGAGGCATTCAGATCGCCATAGACTATAATCTTATTAGGTTTTCTCCAATTAATTGTATTAAATGCAGAAACCTGTTAAAATGGGAATTAAGAAACGATAGAATCAGATCAGTTTGACCAGTTGCCAAAGAGTCTAAAAGTAGCTAGGCCTAATTAATCCTAATTAAAGCATTCTTCGTCTATGTAAAATCCAAGTTAAAAGCATCACCAGGCATCGCAGGTGTGAAACATCAAGATGGCACGCTCGCCAGAACGAACACATAAAAGGCAGAACTCAGCACAACATACTTTGCCAGTGTATTTACATGTGAAGATGTCAAGGTTTAATATAAGTTACCCATATAACACAGCTTACTGGGCCGATGCCGGGCGTTACGTCTCTCATGGAGATGGGTGTGTGCTTCTTGAGTGATTGAAGTGTTCTCCCATGTCAGCGGGAATGGTCAGTTTATCCATGGAGAATGGGAGGTGCATGTGAGGGGTGTGGGGTGGGTGGGGGTGGGGTGTGTGTGTGTGTGTGTGTGTGTGTGTGTGTATGCTCATAATAGGCACACTCGGGAGCCGGAAAGTGTCGCAGGTGGTTTTCGACCTCTCTTATTTCGAGGTGATTCTCTCTTGGAACGCTAGTGTTGTGGTGGAGGAGAGAGAGAAGTCATGGAAAGTGGCGGCTCCTGGCCAAGTTCTTTTTAGTAGCCTTGTGCATGATATTTTCCGTTGGCCGAAAGGTACACAGGCCACGAGGTGAGAAGGGGAATTCGCATCCTTGCCATCAGGTGGAGAGTCGTCCTAACATTGGGTCGTTACTCAGGAGGGGGAAGGGCCTGTCTGAGTGGCTGTCTCTCAGGCGCTAACTCGGACTAGGGGTCCAGGACCAGGTTTGGGGGGTGGGGGCAGGGGAGAGCCACTGGAAATTCTCCCAGTGGTCGTTACATCGCTAAACATTCAGTCAGCCTATACAGTGTTAATCGGTCATATATAAAGTCGTTGGTAGTGTCGATTTAGCTTCAGTCATCTATTTTCCACTTAGGGTGGGAACAGGGGCTTGCTTTTCACTTTTTTGCGGTCAATGAGGAATGTTCACTTTTCAAGGTGATTTTTTTGGTGGTCGCCACTTGGCTGATCCGATATTTCTGGAGTCGTCCTGAGACGGTCCCTCTAGAAATGTAAAGGGATCCCACACTAGGCTGTAGTTTAAGCGATCCGACTAGGTTTTTGTGGTTTAAGGCCTCTGGCAGCCGCAGAAGGATGAGATTGGGCTAGATCATGCAAGAACCTCTACCCTCGCAAAGTCAGGTGAATCTTCCTCTCGGGGATGAAGACCACCTTGAGCGGCATCAAGAAAGACATGACGAGGTCCAAGAACAATATACCGAGTTTCAGATGTGGCTTGTATATAACTAAAAAGGAACGATTTTAAGGAACATCTGTCGAGTCTAGGCACCGCTGCAGTCTAAAGCGGCGGCAGATGGAAAAATGTGCAGCCGATTCAAAAAAGCTACTCGGCGACCCGCTGATTATCTATTTTGGTCGCCAAATCAAAGGGCAATAGCTGCTGGGTCCAGTAACTAAGCAAATTTTAGCCTGCTCGCTGGCCAATCAGTCAAAAGAAAAGAGGACTCCCTATTCAACAGAGAAGATCATGCTGTGGTGCGATTCTCTCAGGGGTGCACCTGATGCGTGCTAGTGGCTGTACTTTTTAAGCAGTAATGTCTTCTTGAAGAGACAGGACTAGGGTCGCTAGATCCATAAAAATAGGTTAAGCGTGTGCGGAAAAAGTTGATTCCTTTAGAGAGAAAACATCCCCAGGGGGCAGTGTTAAGCAGTGCGAACGTATTCACAATGTTAAGATCATTCTTAGCAGGCACGGGGAGATGGCAACATCATAAAAAGTGCAAAAAAGGTGCGTTGAGAAATGCGGAAGCCTGGTGACTCAGCTTTCCTTATCCTATGATTGTTTGCCACTTAAGAAGACAACTCAGATCTTAGTGCCTCATACATGCAGCAGACGTTGCTGTTCTGGACAGGAGCTACAAGGAAGGCGGAAAATGATATTCACAGGCGATTCTCATTTTAGGGGAGAGTTCCAAGTGTAGTGGGGCAGGCCTAACATTTCTAAAGGAGGGAACCTTTTTTGGCTGACAGATTGGCCTCTTCGGTCGCAGCGCTATTATGTGTCTTCATGCTGCAGGAAGAGCAAAAGATGCCACCCCCAAATTTGGCGGCTAAGGGGGATGTCCTACTAAATATTGAAAAAGAGACACTGCAGATGGCGCTAACGTATGTCCTCACGTCGAGCAGGGAAAATAAGCTGCAGTAATAGTGGAAGAAAAATGCTTAAGGCGGTAAAAATCTCTAAAGAATAGAAAGTTGTAGTAATTAGTGCATTTAAGATTTAACAGAGTTCTTTCAAAGTCCTAGTAAAGGCGCCAAAAGTAGTTCGTCACAGTGTTTCCGTGAGTGTGGGGTTTCAGTTTTGCGATTGCGGATGCTGCTGGCTTCAAATCAGCCTCGTAGGTATATTTCCAAGGCACAACATCACACAGTATCTTGATGCTCGGTGGCCAGAGATCACAACGCTGTGGAGACAAAGGCAGAACTCCTCTTAGGCAGGAAAAGTTCTTGCAGATCCTTGTGAGTGAACAGACATGCCAGGATGTTGGTAGGCAGTCATTCACCAAGTGATGTTGAGGGGATGTTAGACAAAGTTCTTTTAAAGGCGGTGGCATGGAGCGAAACAAGGGGGGAACTTGGTTGAGTGTGGTACCGAATTCAGAGTTTACTCATTTTTGTGTTAGATTGAAGATGACACGTTGTCCACGGGTGGTCACATGTATTCGTGGAAGGTGGGTGTACGCTAGCTCATGCGCGAAGATTACACAGTTTCAGTTCCCTTCTTCCATGTCAAGTGGAAACGCTAAATTTTGTGCACAAGATGTCCAAAATCTAGCACAAGGAGAGGTGGGGAGTCCTCGGGGAGGGCGGAATAATTTAGAATGTTAATTTGTTCACCGGAGCAGCCACCAAAAACTGTTGTAGATTGAGTGCTGCTGGCTTTGTAGTTGTTGATCATGGCGAGTGGTCAAAAAGAATAAAGTTCCGTAGTGAGATGACACTGGTAGTACCACCGTGGAGCAGCCACCTGGAAGGGCATCGACGGGAATTGTTGACGAACCAACAACGCTAAATCTGATGGAAGTTCGGTCTCGTTCATGGCAGAAGTGTCTCCTTTTATAATAGTCGTCTTTGCATCTCATTATCTTTTGATGATTGGACAGTGTCTTAAAAGTCTCCTCAGCCAATCAGAAGTCACCGACGCTAGTGTGTGAGCTCCAGTAACATATGCATGATGAAGCCAGCCAGTCAATGGCATGGCTAAATGTGTGGATCTTAGGAAGGGTAGGTCGTGTTCAGGGTCAGTCCCTCAACTGCTTGTTTCCAAAATACTTTCATGAATGTTACTCTCAGAAAACAGAAATCCATGGCTTTCTAACAAAAGCAAACATCCCTGGTGCCATTGTGATCATCGGCGATAGTTTGAGGAACAAGTCATGCAAAGATAGTATGTACATCCTAAAACGTGTCTACCCAGTCAGTGGCACCGCATGTATGTGACTATGCTCTGCTCTATAAGAAACCTGTATATGCACAGAGGAAGCAAATTGTGTCTCAGACATTCTCCTTCGCCTGTGCATAAGTATTTCCATCTGCAGGGTTAACTGTATTATAGGCCGGTAGATGGCATTTACTTGTTCTGGGTTGGCTAGTCCTTCATATCACCTGACCACACGCTACCCACACACACCTCCACCCCAACACGCCATCAATATCGCCATTGAAGGCCATAACCTGGATGGTAGCGGGGAGGTGGTGAGTTTTTGCCCGAGAGTAGAGGTGGGGTAAGCTGGTCGCCTGTGAACAGTAGTTGCTGTGTCAGAGTAACCAACTAATTTGCATCATTATCACCTTTTTTCCTTTGCTCTTTGCCGACTTTGTGTAAAGGTGTGAAAACAGGCGACCAGCTCTCCCCCATTCTGATTGGATGTTAGATGTAGTGGGTGACCATACGCCCTGCCCTTCATTAAGTCACATGACTTCCGTCATCCAATGCGGTGCATAATGATTGACAAGGGTTAATGACAGGATAATTAAGGATGATTGACAGGTTACATGTCTGGACTTATTCGATCATGAAGCCCCACCCCCTCATTAAGTTACGTGCCTCCAGGCATTCAATGAGGCACGCTTAAGGGAAAGTAGCATAATGCTTATTGACGAGGGTTAATGTGTGTAATTAATGATGATCTCTTGGAGCCATGCCAAAGGCTCAAGGGTTAGTGTATTATGTAATGAGGGACGACCAGGTTACATGTCTGCACACGTCTTTTCCTGGGAACTTGTTCGATGACGAAGTCCTGCCATCTCATTAAATCACGGGTCTCCATGTATCCAATGAGGCTCGCTTACGCGTAATTAGTATAATGACGCATGACAAGCATTAATCGATAGTCACTAGAGTATAAAAGCAGCATTTTAAAAATCTGATCCATTAAGAGTTAACTGTTTTGATTTTTGTTTAAACGGTTTGTTCAACGTTTATTATAAGTATGAATACAGGGTATTTTATGGGTTGTGACGTACTCGGTAACAATGTACACGTAATGACGAATTTGTAGTAGACATATGTGAGTTTAGTGTTGGTAGTGTTTACCCCAGCAAGTGAAGCGTGTTTATGTATGGTAATATGTTTTGAAAGTTCGCTCCTACGATGCCGGCATTAGAAACCACTGTGCTTAGAACTAGGTGTTCTGACAGAGTAGAGCAGATTAATTACAAATACGAATTAGAACCTCAATTAAAGGTCGCTATCAGCACTAAATATCTGTACATCAGGCTAACTTGGTACTTTACTCCACCAGGTCAAACCAGGCTGAAACCATCGTTCAGGAGCGTAACATTCCCTAATGATTCATGGAGAATTCTGAAGGAGAACTTGCACGAAATTCTCGGAGCTATAATGAACTCTACGCTAGTGTGAGCATTTTATACCCCTCCCCCCCCCCACAAAAATAAACCAAAGATTGCTATTATATTTCTAACCAGGCTTAGTGTGGCCATGCAATATTGATGACGAATCTACACCCAATCGTCGATATATAGATAAAAATGCTCAATGGTTGACGCGATGCTCTCCAGAGATTACAATGATCTGCTATTAAGCATTAGATTAATGGCTGATTCGTGTTGCTTGGATAATGGTCAGAGACAAATAGGCGCAGTAATGTGCCTTCACTCTCCATCTCTAGAGTCAGTTTAAAGTTAATAGTTGATGAAGATGTTTGGTTTGAACTCTGAGCAGCGATGTAAACGTTGACTCAAAGTTTATATCGGATGGATTATACATTACTACTATGGATGAAGTACTTAAACTACAGACAGGTTTAAAGGGTGACACAGTAAAGATTAAGGATTACATATTCTCGAGAGTCTGCTTGACTCGATTGCTGGGATTAACATCCAAGCAACCATGTAACGTTGTCGATGTAAATGATGCTGATGCTGAAAAAGACAGAGCCATTCATATACTTATCGAACACATATCCCCAGAGACTGTCAGAGAGTTAGATTATGCTATTCAACAAGTGTCTACGAATGTAGAGGAAGAAATACCATTGGAATTCGAACCCTTACCTGATACGTTGGATTCTAATGATTTACAGGATTATGAAGAAAACGAGTGTTCTACATCGCCCGACTCGCCCGCTACTTTAGAAACATGCGCTCAACTGAACGCTATACAGGACACCCCTGATGCGTATCATCGAGATATAAATGAATGTGAATATCTGAGTTTTGACAGTGAAAGCATTCTACAACCGACCAGAGTCAATGCTACAGATATTTTCGCAAATTTGTTGAATTTAGCGATCCGTAGACTAGCGATTCAGGATGGTTACGGGTGCCAGCACGACAGACCATCTCAACACGAACACCAGTGTATGGGTATCGATTATTTATTAAGACCTATTGACAATGTAGAATTACATTGCTTAAACGCATTAGAATGTGTACCTAAACGCTCTTTCTTTTGGACATTAGCTACAGATCCGGAAACAGGAGTTGGTGGACTGTCATCAATGGAGATTACATCGGGGGGTGAGTCAGATAGAAGATGGCACGTTTGATGGATAAACTGTTGTACTCGGTCGGGAGCAGAAAGGTCGATTCTGGTCAACATTTCCTGAAGAGCAGTCTGGACAGTGTTAGAAGGAGGTGTTGCCATGTTGGCTTCGGGCATGTCTCATTCACTGCCACTGAGAAACAAATCTTGTTCTAACTGAACCTGTGATGGTTGCTTTTTCCCTGTGAACAAAACAGGCTGAGTGGACTTTCGTATATAGGGCCCTGATGGTGATGTGTGTCGAGTGGTCACTGACATCGAGGCAGTCACAGCTGATTGGTCGACATGCGAGACACTAGACGGAACACGTGTAGAGGCGGATTTCATGACCGACGGTCTGTGAAGTCTTAAGGAGAGCGACTTCATGCCTTTCACTCCCAATGATGTTACATCGGCACAGGCTATAGAGGCAGCGAGGCATCTAGCTTTCTTTGGTGGAGTCAGAGAAATGCTATGCGGTCTGACAGAATGTTTCGGAGCTGTGGAAGAAGTAGACGGAAAATCATCCGAAAGCAGAGGAACTGGTGGAAAGATCATTCAGGGTGGAAGAGATATTGAATGGCCCGGACGCCAAGTGGCCAGTCGGGAGATGACTTTCTGGAAAGCCATTGGCAAATCCCTCTCCAATCAAGAACGGTGACAATTCGCAGCTGGTGCTGAAGTTTGTTGGCATGATGACGTCCATGTGGAAGGCGCATGAACACAGCTGCGCAGCTCAAGCATACTGCACTTAATCCTAAATGGTTTTGTTCAAAGTGGACGTGCAAGTTGTTGGTCTTGTGAAGATTTTGGAGCATTCTGAGCAAGGGCTGATGATTTTTAATGATGATTCTGGACCAATTAAGACTGAAGTATTCTAAATGGAAGAGGCTCATCAGAATGGTACTTTTGTTTATATACGATTATATAGGGGAAATCCTTAATTAAAATTTTGGCAAAATCTTGCTTTCTCCTTCTGGTATTTCCTAGCTTTCATGAGCGAAAAGTCCATTCACATAATGAAGCGGAGGTCTGAGATAACTTTATTCCATGGTGCGCAAAAATTTGTGCAGTCTTTTTGCTTTCTTTCCCATGGTTTGGGCTTCTTAATTAATTTTCTTTCTCCTTTTGGATGGGACTATTTCTTTTGGCTACAGAATTCATATTTCTTAGCATTGGTACAGTTCCACAAATTTCGTGGAATCCTATTTTGGGGAGAGAAAGACAAGCCAAGTTCAGAGATAAGATATGTTAGGCATCAGTGGCATGAAACATGATTTGCGATAATTAAACGAATGGCATGTCCATTTTTATGATGGATAATGACCATGTCGGGGTAGCATAAAGTTCCCTGTTTATTCAGACATGAAGTGTTTATGGTGATGGTTTCTTCATGAGTGGAATTCATGCAAGGGGGTGATGTCAAGCTGTAATTTAGAGGAAATCGTCGATTGATTTCATTATTTTAAAACAATTATAGTGCTTTAGCCTGTGTTAAAATATTATGCCGATTTATCGAAAATGGTATAATCACTGTGCCTAGGTGGAATGCTAGTGAACTCATCAATTTTGCACTGTTGAGCCATTGAGCGGGCTAATAACAATTCATAATTTTCATTCTGACGTTTAAGTTGCAAACTTGTTATTTGAGATTTTAAGGAATCTGAATCTGTAGGTAATCCACCGGTGGCACCCTCAGTTTGGAGATCAAATGTGATGTCTCCAGAGAGTAATAGTCTTTCGAGGATAGATGTCGTTGAAGGGATCTCCTTAGCTTCTTTGATGTCTGCTAATGTTAAATAACCAACCTTCATTTGCTCACGCCCCTATCAGATTTTCCCCACACACCTTTACACCTTGCAAACATCGTCCAAAAAACTAGAATATGATTGATCGGGAGCCAAGCAATAGACCTCACTCTCGACCAATGAGATTCGAGTATTTTTTGGCAGAAAAAAGTGTGCGTGGCCTAATGTGTAAATAAGATGACGTCATCACCCTCTTAGCCAATCAGAACAACCACTCATCCAGTTACATTTCTACTGCACGACTGAATGACCCAAACATGATTGGGTCCAAGGGACCTTAAACATGAGTCTCAACCACCACCGATAAAATGATGTTCCATGTATCCATTAACCTTTTAACATATACAGATAAAACATGAGAGACTATTTATAATGTAAGGAGTTTTTCCATAACTATTTTGAAACAAATTTAACTAAGAGCAGTTGTGGCCTATGATAGTAACAGGTTACGGCCAAATTTCTCTTAAAGTATGTTACCACTTTCCTGTATAGTTGTCCGGGAGTGTCCCGGATTGCCCCGGATTTGAGAGACTGTAAATTCAAGTGTTAATGGAGTAAAGGTGAAAACAATTCACCTATAGTGGGGTGGATTAATATAACATTTGTGCATTTTGTGATAAAAGCACCGAATTTGGCGTATGTGTAGACAAATATATTATAAATATTTTCAGATGTGGAGGCATTGTGAAATTGACATCTAGGCAGCCATTTTCCAAGATGGCCGCCAGAATAGCATCTAAATATATAAACATGTATATATATATATCCTCTGGTATGATGGATAGAATAATGATTTAAGTGTTGAAACATATGTTATTAAGGACTCCAGTGTTATATTTTAGCATTTTCAATCAAATAACTGCTCCTTCATGGACAAATACAGAGTTGTTATGCGAAAATGACTAAAATCACAAAAACTTGGTCACTTTTGACCACATTTTGGAGTTGTGCTAGGATCGGGTCATCTAATGCATTCTGTTTGATGTGATATATAATGTACACCATATATTAAACCATCATTATTACTGTTAAAGTGAGAATTACTATATATAAATGTATGTATGGAGGACAGTGTACAGACCTTTCCATTCATAGCTCAATTTGGGGGAGGGGGAGCTGGCTCCACTGGGTGGAGTCAGGTCGCTTACCCAGATGCAGTTGCCAATAGTGTGTGGTTCGCCATATGCTCGACGGTTATGAGTGGTCTTCTGTCATTTATATCTAAGGGGAAAGTGTGACCGCACACTTTTGTGTCCATCCTCCTTCCATTGATGTAATAGTTCCACATACAGAGATGGAGAATTCAACCCATCAGGAGCCCCGGGCATCACAATGTCTAAAGGTAGTGAAAGTTTGTGACCTAACATCATGTGTATGGGCATAAATCCAGTGCTGGAGTGGACAGCGGTATGATAAGCCATCATCACGAATGGGCGGCATAAATCCCAGTTGTGGCAATGAAAGCAGTGTTTCCTCACTCATCATGGTGGCGAGAGTTCGGTTGAACTTTTCCACAATTCCAGCACTACATGGATGGACAGGTGTAGTTCAAGTTTCCACAATTCATAAGAGGTGGCAAACTTCGTGGAATAGTCAGCTTTTGAAATTAGTGACTTGGTCCAAGTATAATTCTCTGGGGACTCTGAAATGGAAAAACACTTGACTTACAAGCGTGTCGGCAATGGTAGTGGCTTCCTGGTTCAGGAGTGTGAAAGCATCCATCCATTTGGTAAAATAATCTTGGAATAGCTATCTCTATGGTCTGAGGTGGTCAGCAGTCCCATTATGTCAATGGTGACATGTTCGAAAGGTGCGCCTAGTATGCAAATCTGCAGTGCCACGGGTCGGGTCTTGGTGGCACGTCATTCACATGGGACACATTTGGCGGTCCATATTTTTATGGAAGCGTCTATCCCTAGCTAGTGAAATGGGGTATACTTCATTCCGAGGTTTGGTTGTGCGTGAAATGTCTGGCACAATCATGTAGTTGTTCTAAAATAGTCTTGAGGTAATCCTGTGGTATCACAAGGCGGTTGCAGTAGTAAAGCAGTCTGTTGTGTAAACAACATTCCTCAAGTAATTGGTGATAGTACTTGGTGGTGCTTGAAGCAAACAATATTTGTTTACGGGAGGGAATTCATGTTTGTGCAGCCAGCTCAGCACAGAGCCAATGTGAGGGTCTTGTTCTTAGGCAGTGCGCAAGTGGTCAATGTCCCACTGCTCAGTGGAGAGTGGCAGAAAAGATTGTGTCTCAGTTTCTACTGCATCAATGAAATTGGAGGTGTTAGGCATGAGCAGAACTTTTACATCATTTAGTATTCCGCAAGGTCCAGGAAGATTTCCGGCTTCGGTGTGTCCATGTAATTTTCCATGGTGGTGGATTACATCGAATTGAAACCTCTGCAGGGTTTCTTGCCAATGGGCAATCTGACCTTCAAGGCTCTGGAACCTTTGGAGCAAGCGCAGGGAGGTGTGTTCAGTCCACAGGGTAAAGGGTTTGCCATAAAGGAATGTTTGAAGTGTTTGATGAAATAGACAGCAACCAAGAGCTCTCGTTTGGTGGTGGCATGGTGACATTCAGTGCGAGAAAGGCATCAGATCCATAGCAGATTACTTGCTGATGTGCATCATTGTCGATCTGTGATAGTACGGCATCAATGCTGGTGACTGTTGTGTCAGTGTCAGGAATAAACGGGCACGACGGGTCTGAAAGCGTGAGTTTCAGGGCGGAAAGTAATTTGTCTTTTAAGAGTCGAAAGGTTGCCTCATATTTGGTGGCTCACTGGAAGGTGCAGTCTTTTTCTGTAAGTCAGAAAAGGGTGGGGATGGAGTGCAATCCTGCTGAATTTGAGTACATAGGCATGGCAATATTGGCAAAGCCCAAAAGACTGCCAATGTCCGTGAGGGTAGCAGGCGTTTTCCATTCGTCTATGGTGACTATTTTAGCGGGTTGAGTAAAGACACCCTGGCTGTGGACAACATGGCCAAGGAATTCTACGTTTTCAAGAAATAGATGCCATTTCCTTGGTTTCAACTTTAAATTGGTGGTGGCAAAATGGTCGAGTAGCTAGCGGAGATTGTTTACTGCATTGTTGAAGGTAGTTCCAGAACCAATTATGTCACTTAGATAACAGAGGCAAGTTATCCATTGAAATTTGAAGAGCACTCATTCCATTAGGCGTTCAAAGGTCCCAGGAGCGTTGCAAAGACTGTATGGCATTTTGCAAAACTTAAAAAGGCTGCCGCAGCAGACAAAGCGTTCCTTTCTTTATCATGGGTATCCATTTCTACTTGCCAGTAGCCACTGGCCAAGTTAATGGTGCTGAACCAGGTGGCACTAACAAGGGAGTCTAGGGCATTGTCTATCTGTGAAAGAGTTTAGGTGTCCTTGATGCTATGGTCGTTTAGGCACCTATTGTCAATACAGAAGCGGAAGGTGGCATCTTTCTTACTTGCTAGTGCGATGGGACTAGCCCAAGGCGAGGTTGATGGTTCTATAATGCTGAATAACATTTCTCTGTTGGTATTGTATTATCAGCTGCGTTGTGCCGTGTATGCTCATGGTTATACCATGGTTAAATTTGGTTCACTAGCCATAGTTAACTATAGGTAACTAGACACCAACTGAACTTGAAATAGTTAGTCAACTATAGGTGACCGAGCAATGGGTGCTCGGTTTCAAATGGTTAGTACGAAATTTGTGTAAATTTCAAAATGGCCTATGATGGTACCTGCCCATGATGGTACCTGCCTTTAGGTCCACTTCTTCATATAACTTGCCTATTATGGTAACTCCGCTTTTCTTTTCAACTGCATGGTCAGCAGTTAGGCTAAAATTTGCTTAGTTATTTGGCCTAGTGGCTATCGCCCTTTGATTGATTTGAAACAGATAACCAGTGCGTCTCCTGGAATTTTCGAATCCACCACATCTTTTTTCTGCCTGCTGTCGCATTAGGCCACAAGATCGCCTAGACTCAACAGGAGTTCCGGAAACTCTTTCCTCTTTTAGCTGCTGTCACCGTTTTAGACAACTGCCTTCTACTTTGACCAAAATATTCCCTCTGGTGTTGGCTATGCTTCGCTCTCATCCCTCTCAATATCCTGAAGCTAGCAGTGCCCGCAATAGGCAGTATCCCTGACCACCCTGCAAGCACTATGTGCATGCCCACACAGCCATGTCAATCTATGATATCTGTGCTCCAGTACTTTACTATTAATGCGACTGGCTTTTAAAGGATATCCTATATTCACTGGACACCTGAGTTTGGGGCCCAGAAGTACATTATCTTGCCCCATTGCTGCGTGAGCTCTCTAAATCTGGGGCCAGGATCATTTAGGCGGTTCCCGACACTGATCAACACCACCTCCTCTTATTGACAGATCCTTTTGCTGGCTATTTTAGGTCCATTGAATGTCTGTAGTAGACAGTGCGATTGGTTATTTGCCAGCTGCAAGCCTACTGGTATGCTTTTAAATGTCCAGCATATCCCTCCCTCCCTCCATCTCTCTCTCCATCTCTCTCTCTCTCTCTCTCTCTCTCTCTCTCTCTCTCTCTCTCTCTCTCTCTCTCTCTCTCTCTATTTTTTTTACCTGCGTTTGTGGCCTTTTGAGTTAATTTTCTATCTTTTGGTAATTCATTTTCTTTATTTATTTGCAAGTTTTTAAAAACATATTTACAGCTTACATCTTACTTTCATCTGAGAGATAACATAGAAATGGCCACAACACGGCCATTAGCCAGAGGGCATTTTCTTTCCCCCATGGCCCAACATTGTCACAACGTCTAAAATTCAACTATGCCAAATCTTTAGGAATATTATATAAACTTTGACGACTGCTCACATGTTCAGCAACAGTGAACAGACAAGCATGGTTTCTTTGGAACAGTTACTCTATTTGTGTGATATGTCTGGGAGATGCTTTGAAAATTTCTGAAGCTTCCCCTATCCAGGGACACAGCGTGATTGTTTGTTCTGTATGTAGAGATGGATTAGGATGCGATATCTGTTGGACACCATAATGTAAGAAATTGTGATTAAAATGGAGTTTGAACTGTACAGGTCCATTAGGGACACAACTCCTCTCTTAATATCCGCAACCAGGACTGGTTAATTGCTCTATGACCTCCTACATGACGAAGTCTGGTGTCGCCAGTGCTCCGTATCATCTGCTATTTTTAAAATTGCATATTTGTTGTCAGATTACTCATTTGTTTTTGTTGGCTAAAACTGATTGATCGAAATAATATAATGTATAATTCACATTTCCAGTTAGTAGTATGGTCGTTCCCTTTGGTCATGTGTCATAGAAACATGAGTTCTAGCACACTGGCTCAGTCACTGCTGTTATTTCAGGTTCGCAGCACTTCTGCTGGTGAGATTTCAAATACGCTCCATGGACTATTGTATTGTGGTGACGTAGCACGTCTGACCTTTGGGTTACGTTTCTTGATGGGCCAGGCAAACCAGGATGCACACCACTGTTTACGGTAGCCGTGGTCAATGTGGTTACAACAGTAGTACAGGCGGCAGTAGTGGTCAAGGCAGTAGTAGTGGCTATACGAATAGCACTACTGGTAATGGGCTCTGAGAAGTTCCACTGATAATAGAGGAAGAGTGTAGTGGATATTCATCATCGTCATCGTCACTGCTCAGCACCAAGCCCAGTTATTCACGAGAAGAGGAAATGTTCCCATGACCAAAAGCAGTGGCTGGTGGCTTGAGCCTCTTCATTGGATAAGGACTCTGTGAGGCTTCCCGTTTGAAGAGTTGACATACGGGCAATGGTCATGTTCGTTTCCTAGTAACTGCTTCATGCTTGTTCTGCAAGCTCTCATTTCCTCGATTTCACCGTGGCATCCTTCTTTGTTGCATGTAACTATGGCACATATAATCTTTTTTGCACGTTAGATCCTTACATGGGATGCATTTTATATGTTCTTCCATAGTGAAACTAGGTTCAGAAATGAGTTCTGGCTTCATCTTTTCCAGTGCCGATTACCATGCTTCTCTAGCCATGTTAATTTCTGCAACATTATGCCATCAATGGCCAAGTGCATCTTAGTAACTTTGCTCTCTTTAATGGGCACGTGGAAAAGAATGTATGTGCGACATGCCGCTCAATTTATAGGTGAGCTGATACCAGAGCGTTGGTGAATAAATAATGTGGCCAGGCACTAATTGCATTCTCAGTTGGACATTACTTCGATTTCCATAATTTTGTCATAATGATAGTCTGCAGGGACGTTCTTTCATATGTTTTCCAATTGAGTAGTTATCCAACTGATATTTCATCCAAATTTTCGAACATTTATCTAGCTTCCCTTAATACATGGTACTATAGTGGAGCTTTCGTCAAGCCTTCTATGGCTGTGATGCATATTTTATATACGAAAATGATACAGGATGCTTTTGTCTCCATGAGTCTTACCGAGACCAACTCGGCTGTGCCCAGCACTGTACATATTTGACATGGCTAGAGAAGCAATTGACAATGGTATATCACCTTCCCTTTTTTTCCATTGGAAGACAGGCATGGGTTGTCAGCGCATGTGGTCACTTAAGAAGGGGACCAAAATGGAATCCAGGTGGTCAACCAAGTTTCAAAAACATCACTTATAATGCCCAGAAACTGGTGCGAGGTTAATGTGTGAAATATTGTCACACGGTTTGCTGTTGAGCCCACCATGAATTCGCGAAATTCCTCATGCAACGCTCTACATTTAAACATGCAATGGTCACAACATACGTGCTAGTAGGTGGTTCGTCTAACAACATCAATTTATAAATACGAGGATTAATATACGATTCTAACAATGCAATGTGGGATGTATGGGTTAGAATATATACGATATACACAATATTTACACAACAACTATTAATTGATTACATGAGTTTGGCCAGGCAGTGAACAGGCCAGTTCATCAAGGTGTCTGACTCACAGTGGGATGGGTGGGGAGGGGGGCATTACAGTGTTTAGGAAATGGTGGGGGAGGTGACTGGGGTGAATGGCCATAGGGAGTAGAGCAGTGGTTACTAATGCTAAAGAATTTGTGTGCTGGTTCACACCTTGTCGTTTCTATTTCTATTTGTGCTAACAACAGCGTTAGTAGTTAGTAAACAATCACAACGATAGACTCTTCCTAATGAGTAGAGTGGTCATGCTTGGTGACAAGTGGCTAGCCTCGAGTGACAGCGTGACCGAAACTGGGTGTCTTTCGGAAAATGTCATTAGACTTCACTAAAAGCATTTCACTATCTTTATTTCTAATGACAAAATCATCTGCTTTCACTATCCACTTTGGATCGGCTAGTTAACTGACACACCTAACTCTCCCTCCCTCCCTCCCTCCCTCCCTCTCTCTCTCTCTCCCACCCAAGATCCCAACCCTTTTAAACTAAGCGATGAGAGTAAACCACACCCCTGGCCTTTCAGAGCATGTTCTTTGGCTGTTCCAGCAATTGGCGTGCTGGTATCCAGCGGCCAGAGGTGGCCAGCACGAGCCTGGATTAGGGAGGGGTGGGGTAGTGGGGTGGGTGGAATGCCAGGGTGGTGTGGGGGTGGGTGTCTCACAAAATCGATCAACATTAGGGGTGCTGGTGGGGTGGGATGGGGTGGTAAAGATGTCCAGTTAAATATGTGTCTATAGCCCATGGTTTCATTTAATTCAAGGGCACTCGATGATTGGTCAATCAATCATCTAAAATTACGCATTTAATTTGTTGACATAAGAAAAGTATGCTCCCTCCCTCCGTCCGTGAGTGAGGGAGGGGGGGGGCATATGTGATAGACTTGTCATGTGTGTCATAGGGCTATTATAACATAACATAATGGCCCATTAACCCTCTCTCATATATAAGATATGATGTTGAATATTTTGAAACTAATTTGACTGGGAGTCTTTTGCAGAAGCAAGTCCTGTCAAACTAAATTCAAAATGATCACCTACTTACCAGGTCTTACCTGTTTAATTACTTTGAAATTTAGACTTCGGAGTTCAAAGGGTTAAAGATAGTTTTGGAATGGCTGTGGTGTGGTGGGTCTAGGTTGCAGTGGTGCAAGTGTGGGGGGGGGGGGGGACCTGCCGCACCCTTTAATAAGAGCCTTTTGATTATTAGTGGCAATACTGAATGTAGCATATAGTAGCTATACGTCACCGAAATTACAGAGATGAACGAGGTTAAGCATTTTGCCTATTTTAGGTCCATGTTAAGATATATTATTCTACTCAACGGTATCCAAAAGGTCGTGTCAAGTGTGGTTTTAAAGGCATTTAGAGTTTTTGTTCTGATCCAGTTTTCGGGTAGGTTTTTCTATTCCTTTACACTTCTGCAATTGAAAAGGCTTTGCCTAATTTGTGTTCGATACTGAGCTTTTCAAACCTCAGTATCGAACACAAATCAGGCAAAGCCTTTTAGGGGGGGGGGGGGGGAGATCAACTGTAACACAAATGGTAGAAGTTATAGATGAATGGATAAATACTTTGGATAATAAGAAATTGATTGATGTAATTTATCTTGATTTTAAGAAGGCTTTTGACTCTGTACCACACGAGTGATTGTTAATCAAGTTAAAAGCATATCGTATCTCGTGGAAACTCCTAGAATGGATTACAACATTTCCAATAGGAAAAAAAGCAGAGAGTGGTGTTTAGTGGGGCAGCCTCGGATTTGGCCATGGTCATAAGTGGTGTCCCACAGGGCAGTGTACTTGGCCCACTACTATTCGTAATATATGGAAACGACATGCCAAGAAACATAGAAAACAGACTCTATCTTTTTGCAGATGGTACTAAACTGTTTAATTCAATAACTGATGCGAGTGATTGTAAAGTCCTGCAAAATGATCTAGAGGCCGTTCAAAACTGGTCCCAAAATTGGCAATTAATGTTCAAAATAATGAAAAGCTCATTTATGTACATTGGCCCCAAGCCAAGTGCCACTAATTTTAAGCATAAACTCCTTGATAATGATAAAACAGTAGCTTTAAAGGAGGAGAGCGAGATCAGTGACCTGGGTATAATAATACTAACAACACACTGAATTGTTTCTCCAACAGAATCATAGACTGGTGGAATGGATCACCGAAACGCGCCTACCATAAACTCATTCAAAGCTAGACTAGACAAATTCTATATAACACACCCAGTGCACAACAGCTATAGAGTATTAGATAAGTCAAATCACCCGAAAATTACCATATATTAATTACAGCTATGTTATGGTAAAGACTGCATAAATGGTTCGAGGGCATTTTTATCCAGATTCCTAAATCTTTTTAATGGGTTGTTACCTACAATGCATGTGTTTCGCTTGTGTCTTTCATGGTATTGTTATGCAGTTGATTATTATGACCTTGACGCGTTTTCTTGCATTTGTTAAAAGACCATCCATAGAGATAGTTTAGGTCATTTTGTAATTTTTCACTATCCGAGTCGTCTTTGATGTGGGTCCAAAATTTGGTATCATATGCAAACGTTCTAATGTTGCTTTGGATGTCGTCTGGAATGTCAATTACATATACATAGGAAAAACAGTGGCCCTAGAACAATGCCCTGTGTAACTCTACTATTAACACTTGTCCATTTGGAGTAGCTGCCTATGATGTGAACCATCATTTGCCGATCTCGGATAAATCCTTGTATCCAGGTCAATCCGGGGCCATTTACTTGGTATACCTCTAGTTTGTGCAGGAATCTTTTGTGTGGTACAGTATCGAAAGCTTTTTGATAGTCTAGGTAACTTATTGTAGATATGGGATTGTCTTGTGGGAAGTCATGACCCCGCTGGATATCTTATATTTACGAGTAAGTCCTAAATGAAATTCATATTTGAAAATACCAGGTGAGCTAATGGACCGAGTCACTGTATGCATTATTATTTAGTTAAGTATTATAAGCACTGATTGACATCAACTGATGATGTACAGTTTCAGTTTTGGCGAAACTGATGAGGATTGTTGGAGGGATGTAGTCATCATCAAAGTTAAAGAATCGAATTGAATAGAATAGGACCTCCGGTTCTGAATTGATGTGTATCTGGAAATAGTTGAGATAAAAGTTGTTGCTGTTCTGTCGGCACACACTTTTATACTATTCAGCAGTCGTTTTGATCAGTAGTTTAGGAAATAATCAATGGATAAGAATCGATGGAATCGTACGTGACAAACTGACTATAGTTGATGAAGATAGGCATTCGGATTCTCATACGAGAATAGAACAACACCAGCTGGCAATGAGATCATACAGCTTATGTGCCTATTAACTCTAGTTTCCTACAGGCTTATTCACGATAGGCAATGGACAGGACATAGGCATTATAGCGTCCTGTAGGAATTAATAACACAATCGAAATTTGTATATCAACTATATGTCAATCATACAATGGCATGCTACAACAACACATTCCGTAATGTTGTTGTTTAGCTGACAGATCGCATCAAATCAGAACCAGCCAACACCGCTTTGACTATGTGCAGCAGTAGCCTCATAGAAGAGAAGCCCAGAGTTTGATTGGTAAGAATGACGTCATGATCAATGAGCGTCGATCAAACTCTGTGGCAGAGAATTAGAAAGAACAAGTTTCAAAGTAAGAATCGAAATGTAAGTGATCATGGATTGGTCAGGACGACCAACAGTTAATAGATAGAAGATTCTAGGAGGGAATAAGCAGACGTTGATTGGCAGACTGATTATCCAGACCAGTCAAGCTGTGCTTATAACCTACCTAGAAGAATCATTAGAACAAAGAGTAAATATTACGATATGTATATAACTATATATCGCAATATGTATAGAACTTCAGAGTTGCTGAAGAGAATAAATAAGGCACTTTGCCATTTGTAGAAGCAATCAATCCAACACCAGGGTTCCGTAGACATCGCTGATGCTACGTTAGCTTAGGCACTGTATCAGTACTAGTTAGGAATTGATAATAGAAATTAGCAAAGTTTTTTATTTCAAAAGTTGTACAGTTATTAGCTTCATTATTAAAACTATCATCTTGCAAAAGCAAGACACAAATTTGGTTTTTGTTCATTAAGTAAGGACTCTAGAGTGGAGAGAAACACTCCACCGAAGCCGGGAATCTTCATCAAGTCAGATAGGCCCGATCGTCACTTTTAAATATTGTCGCGGTTCATCCAGCGACGAGGCGAGCCGACGATCATACTTCTACTGCTTCCTTGGTAAGAGGTTGTCGCAGCAACCTTTCAACATCATAATCTTACCATCGACGTAGTAGAGAATATCATCCATTAAGAAACCACCCGGAGATCCAAAATCTTCATTATGTCCACCTTGGTGATTATGTCAAAGAACAATGTCCAGCTTTCTAAAGTTTCTATCAGGTTTGTCAAACAGGTTCGTCCCTGGAGGAATACATACTAATGTACCGTTAAAAGGTTGTTAGACTCAAGGTGTTGTACAACTTTGCCTTTGATAGTTGATTCTAATATCTTGCATAATATACATGTAAGCGAAACTGGACAGTGGTTTTCTACAAGCCCGTTATTGCCTTTCTTGAAGATAGGTGTTATTACTACCTTTTTCCGTATTTTAGGGTGGGTTCCCCTTGTTAAGGAAAGGTTGTGTAGTTTATGTAGTGGTTCCGTTAAAATGCTGTCACACTCTTTTAGGAGGGTTTGGTGAATATTATCCGGACCCGGGTGTGTGGGGGGGGGGGGGAGGGGGGTGGAAAGGAGCACTCTCCGCTTTTAGTTTCTCTAATATTTTAATGATATCATTGGTTGAAATAGATATGTTATTGATGTAGCTTTGTCTATTAAGTCTGTCTGGAAACTGAGGCATGTCATTATTTTCATCTTTTACAAAAATTGATTTGAAAGAGTTATTTAGGAGATCAGAGATCTGTATGTTCCGAGCCAATTGTGGTGACAGTCCCATCTTCTTTCTGTAGCTTTGGGATTGCGGGTGTAGTTCGGATCGACCAGTCAGGTACCGGCCATACCAGCTAAGCTTGGTACGCGCCGCCCATCCTGGATTCGTTCCCTGAACATGCCCCCCCACCACTGGGTAGAGCCATACGCGTATATAGGACCATGGGAGAGATCGCGTTGTAAAAACGACCAAATTCGTCAAAGCGCATAGTGCGCAAGCGCATGCTTAGATGCTATTTTTGATGGAGCACGTAGTTTATGACCAAGATAGGATGATGCTTTTAGTGTACCGAGATAGTACAATGTAATCCTTTTTGATTACCTGTCCCCGCCGAATCTGGCATTAAACAAGAACAGAATTCGACGGGCTTTTTAAATCTGTAAACCATTTCAAAATCGGCTAAGAAATGGCTGAGTTATCCACGGAAAACCCTTCTTGATTATCTTCAAAATATTGCCTTGACGTCACAACCATGTGGACGCAGAACTTCTAGAATGTTCTAGAACATTCGACAGCGTTATTATCAGCTGCGCACTGATTGGCTGTTGCTCGAACGATGATTGGTTGGAGCCTGCGCCTGTGACATCACGAGGAGTATAAAAGGAGACGCGATCCAAAGATCGAGATCATCCTTGGCCAGGGCCGAACAGGTTGGACCTGTACCAGCCACTATCAGTGCGACAGACCATACGCATATTACTTCGCTTTGTGTCAGTTTTTCCCCATAGCTAGCAGTTACCCAACCCACCGCACTAAAATAATTTTGTAACTCCCTACTTGCGGGAGCAATTTGGAACTTTCTATTATTGTTCACGAATAATAAGATCTACTTCGGAACATGAACTTGCGGTGAGGCCTTTACGGCCTGAATATGTGATTCTAAGGATGTAGAGGCAGCGATGTTCTTTGGTGGATGACTCGCTGGATCTGCCGGCCACGCCAAAAAGTGGTATTTCAACCGTCCCTGCAAGGATGTCGTGCAGGTTCTTCTAACTTTCGACCACAGCAAATAAACTTTGCCCAGTGCATCTTCAGAGCTGGCTGACGTACCCAGCACCGTTATGCTTTGTTTTGTATCTTCATCTGCATTTAACAACCCCCGCTTGTGATTGGGTTGTTGGCAACTTCCATCCGTGCCATCGGTGTGTTTCTTCTCAGCAGTAATGCTATTGTATCTCTTGCTGACTACTCGTTAGACATTCCATTGTGCTTACAGTCCTGAGCGATGTGCTCCCGCATGAACTTCTTGCGGGAATCCTGTTTGCGGGAACCAACCTGCGGGAACTTTCCGGCTTCAAGAGAATGCATCAACTCACGTCAACTAAAGGATGATGTATCAATTTCAGTAACACAATAGCCTAACTTAAGAATGGCTACCGAGTATTCAAGCAACTGTACTTAACATTTTAATTATTCCGCTAAATGTACTTTTCTAATTATATTGTATCTGTAAATATGGTCCCGATGACTAAAAGGTACTGTAACGGTCTTAGGACCGCTAGTTATTATTTCTGTATATGCTTATAGTTATTCTTATTTTCTGTAAGGTGTGTTCACTAACCGCACCGTAGTAGGTTCGTTAACCTGTACTAAGATATATAATTCCGATCATTTAATACTGTATTGATGTTCTGGTTAGTTTATATATATATATATATATATATATATATATATATATATATATATATATATATATATATATATATATATATATATGGCCAGTAGCCATCAGTTCATATGTTTTGTTTATTTATAGAAAATATAGGACTGAAGTGCACGTAGGAAACACTATACAGCAACACTTATATATGCAGCACTTTCTCCCGCCACCAACAATTTTTCACTGAGGTCGCTTTCCATGCTATAGGATATAGGATAGGTTTAATATGATTAGAGACACTTTCTTCGTTAAGAAATCTGTAGTATACTTTTCTCTTCCGGTAGTGCGATAATCTAGCCTCGCACTCCGGTAAGACTCATAACTTTAAGATTTTGTCTCGCTTCATGTTCCACCCAGCCTTGTGGCTTCTTAATTGTTTGGATGTCCCTATCCGCACCATGGGCTGATCCGACTCTGGGAAATTGTTGGGGTTTCCGAGCGGTGATGGGCAAGGTGTGGTGTCACATACATTCCCCTTGTATCTTCGGATACTTAGTAGTTAGCACTTTTGGCAATGTAGGAAAGCACTGTGAACACATATCTTAATTTATTTGCTGAACAATCCTCCCGCCCCACAGTGCAAAACTGGGCAACTTGTATATAAACCTAACAACAGGTTACACGATTAGTTCCATAGGACCCGGTGATAGGCGAGATGCGTGTCCCCACCGAATTCCATAAAAATGTCTGGGCATGATATTTAGATCTGCCACGCCCTCACGGGAAGGACATTTACGGTGGGTAATCGTCGCTCTTACCCCCACCATAACAATAGAACAGTTGCCTAGCAATGCTTTTGTGAAAAGTAACCTGTGTCCTGTGACGTTTTATGTGGTTATGGAGTGAGATATCCAGATTCTTATCCAGTTCGAAGATCTTACTAAGTAACATGTATGAGTGCTGTCTTCAGTATTGATGTCTTAGGGCATCTGTTCTCAATGACAGCCATATCTAACAGCTAGGTAGATACCCACCATTTGCGGCCTAAATTAGTTCTTGTGACTAAAAGCTAAAGCTAGTTAAGTAGAGCAGGCCTGCATAAATAAAGTGGCAACTACTAATTCAGCATTATAAGAATCACATAAGACGGCGACGTGGGAATCCCTCGGGAATCGTTCGTCCCGTCTTCACGTAAAACAGCACGCAACCCTATAGTCCTAATCTCACTAGGTATGGTCTTTACTTTCTAAAGCATTTTGGCTGAAATATTAGAGTGGGCCCATTTTTGCCTACTACTCTTCTCCCACTTTAAGCAGTGGCGACACCTTCCCGAGATGGAGGCCCATGCGAGGCACTTGCCTCTTGTAAGGATTCAGCGACGACGGTCCACGCAAGGATAATACTCCTCACCCAAACTAGTACTAGGAGTAGTGCCCGCGTGAGGCACATGACTTTTCGTCTGAGATTATCTTCTTCCTTTCAGCTTAGAGGTATAATAACTTAAATTAAGTTAATTAGTTAAGTCTCATGTACGGGAGCCTCCCTTACGGGGATACCTCTGTGGACCTACGAGTCTGTATGATACCTCCGGGAGCCCCATGTTTAAAAGTTCATCTGGCTGTCTTTATGTCTTGTATTTTCGTATGCGCCTCATTTTTATCTAGCATACTCGATAGTTTGTTTAGGTAAAATCATTGTATAGACTTATATTTTTAGGTCACCAAATCAAATCTTGTAAGTGCATAAATCACAAAATTGCTATGGACAGGCATACTGGTGACACAAATTCTTGGGATGAGACAGTTGTATTTAATGTTTGCGACAATGGTCACATGGCCCCACCAGAACGATTGAGTTCCACTGGCCTTAGGAGCTGGTTTTTGTTACCCATAGGGCAATCTCATACAGGATCTGTCACCCCAAGACCGGATGCTAACCAGCGTCATAATTCGTCGTGCACTTGCGGCGTGGCGAGTCGACACGATACACCGGAATGGCCCGACACTACCCCACAAGCTACATGATCATGATCTTCTGACAATCCTTTATCGTATTCTGCATGTGCTTGTTTGCATAAAATGTTGTTTGCATTGCACTGTTTTAAATACTGATTGCAATCTTTTTTCCCTCCGTCCACTGGATTTTTTATATTTTTTCCATAGCCTCTGTTCTTCAGTGGTGGATTTTAGAACTCCCTTAGATATCCATTTTGGTTTACTGGTGTTCAACTTTCTTGATTGTTTGAAGGGTACGTACTTGCCAACTAGACAATTTACTATGTTTGTAAGGTAGCTCCAGGCTATATCTATATGGTTATCATCTAGTTGAGTGTCCCCAGTCAAGTTTTTTTTAGAGTTCTTGATTAATTGAGGCAAAATCGGCTTTCCATATGTTGTATCCTCTTGTAGTTATGGTATGGATAAACAGACACACGTCTATAAGAGAGTGATATGGCCACTCTTTCCAAAACCTGGTAGCTCTTCAATGTGCTGAACCTTGTGTTCTTAATTGATAAATATAAGATATCCTGTGGATGGAGTATGCCCTTCTCTGAGGCGTGTGGGTTAGCCACTATGCTGTTTTAAAAACATTTCTTGGTGTGGGTTTTTTCCCTGAGAAATCTAAATGCTATGTTATTTGGATTGCTTGTAAAGAAAGTCTTTTTCTGGCATATTAAAATCTCCATTATTAATAGGTGTGTGGCCTTGTAACATCTTATCTTATCCTAGAGGTCAAGAAGGTTGTTGTTGTTGTTGCTGTTGTTGTTGTTGTTGTTGTTGTTGTTGTTAGTCTCTTGACTATTTGTTGTTCTATAGCTATTTCCAATTAGTAATACCTCCTCCTTATTTAGCGTAATTTCGCACCATACTGAATAGCTCAGTTCTGAATTTGTCAGATCATCCCTGTGTGAGGCATTCATTGATTTCATGGACTAGCAGCAAACAACACCACCCCCACCCCCACCCCTCCCTAACCCTCCCCCTCCTCACACCTACACAAACCCACAACACACATCCCAACCCCACACCCTTCATTGGCGTTGACCCGATTTTTCTAAATAAGTCATACCCATGTGATTTCACTGCTGTATCAGCTACATATTCCCTACAACCCCACCCACCACCCCCATGTCTCACAGATTCCTATGATTTTTGGTTTTAAATTACACATACTTGCAGAAAATTCATTAACTTAATTTACAATACTGTGTGCCTTAAACTAGCAGGGTATGTTTCGCAATGAAATTAATGGTGGTATACATTTGCCTTTTGTTTTGCGTGGATTTTCTGGTGGTTGTTGATTTTTAATTTACTATGTTGCCTATTTTGACAGGTCGGATTGATATCTGAGTGTCTTGCAGGGTGTTCGAGCAGTGGTACTGTCTGCAACACGATTTTGGCATCATTCTGTTTCTTTTCATGTTCAGAAATTACATGATTTTGCAGTAGCATGGTCTGCTCGGTACTGGGTAGATAAGGATGTATTCTTGGAACAAGGTCATGGTATGGGGTTGTCAGGGCGCGGAACCAATTCTGTGAATTGAGAAAAGTGCTTGGCTGTTAGAAACACATGTTGCCATGCATTGCCCCAGACCGAAAATCCTCCACTTACTTGTGTGAATCATTGCTTAACTGGGGGATGGATGTGGTTAGAGAGCTGATATAGTTACTACACAGCAGAGTTAAGCCATCACATGTCGGATGGATTCCATCCCAAAACAGTTCCTGTTTTCCTAACTAATAAGTGTGAGTCGCTAATGAATGGCATTGACGTATTGCATCAAAGAATTTAACATTACATTGCATTGATATCAAGAATCAAGATTCAAGATTCAAAATTATTTATTTGCATATAACACATAGATTTTACATTTACACAACAGGCAGTCCACCAAAGGCTGAGCCTATACAGCGGTGGACCCCTTACATTTAACATATAATAAACATATAATTCAGTAATAGTTGGATCATGGGTGAAGATAATATAATATTTACATGTATACATTTAAGACAATAGACAATTAACACGCTCGCACGCACGCACACACACACACGCACGCATGCACGCACGCACGCATGCACATGGGAATGGGGAAAACACATGCATATCTTGTTTACAATATTATTATTATTATTATTATTATTATTATTATTATTATTATTATTATTATTGTCATATATAATAATACGGCCTAATTTGTATCAACATTTCTTGGTGCATTATTATTATTACTATTATTATTATTATTATTATTATTATTATTATTATTATTATTATTATTATTATTATACACAACTGCATCATCCACATAAACAATTACGGATGCATTATTATTATTATTATTGCAGATGTGTATTTTACATTCTAGTTGTTATCCTGGCAACTGGGTACATACTATATATCATGTATCAATTCATGGAGTCACCAAATTGCTGAAAACCGTAATCCAAAGAAAGCCAGTGGACCGGACAACATCTCCAGTCGATTGCTCTAAACTCTTGCTGAAGAATTGACATCAGCCCTCACGCTCCTCGACATCACTGAAGACTGAGGAAATTCCAGACATATGGAATTATACATATGTACAACCAATCTTCAAAAAAGGAGATCGTAGCAAAACTGCAAAACTGCAAACTACCTCCCAATTTCAGCGACGTACATCTGCTGCAACAAACAAAATAGACTTTCTGATGCCCAGCATGGATTCAGTAAAAAGCAATCGTGCGAGACACAGTTGATACTGCCAGTTCATGACTGCCCCAACTATTGATTCTGGAAGCTAAACTTGCATCATACTATTCGACTTCGCAGTATGCCTGGGACAATGGGAGAAAGATTGACAGCTGGAATTTAATGTAGGCAAGTATAACAGCTTAAAAGTCATAAATCGTCGGAGGCCAACCCAGATAGACTGCCAACTTCATGGTCACCCTTTGGAACATGTGAGTGACACCAAGTACCTAAGCCTGGCATTTACAAATGACCTCAAGTGGGAAAAACAGATACAATCCATCACAGCCAAAGACAACAGGACAAGTGCCTTTGTATATAGGAACTTAAAGGGCTGCCCAGGCAAAATACAGACACCATGCAACAAAGCACTTATACGTTCCAGTTTGGTATATGCATCCACTGCATGGAGTCCTCATCACAATGAATCCATACGAGACATTGAGATGGTACAGCCACGACCGGCATGCAGAATAACTCAGGATTTCATCCAAACTTCAAGCACCACAGCCCTCGTTGAAATACTATGACTAAAACTATTCCAATGGCGCAGGGAACAAGCCAAGGATATCATGATGTACAAAATCACAAACAACCTTGCTGAGGTCCACCATAGAGTCAACCCGATCAACCGTTTCCATCGTCAAAGCAGTATACATCGAGACCAATAGTACCATATTCCAGAATGGACACAAACCTCCATTCCTTCTTCCCAACAACACTCCGAATCGGGAACATCCTTCCCAGCAATACAATGGCCGGCCACAATGGTTGGGAGCTTCAAAATATGCCTTACGTGATGGAACTCCTAACCAGTACATACCTTATTCCAACAGCTTTTAATCTTTTAACTGTAAATAACTGATTTTAATCAATTATCCAAATTTTTAACCCATCTTTTATATCGCAACCATTGTGGAATGACATCGAAATTGGATCCCCACAGTACTACTGCTTCTGCCTATTGATGGCCACCATCAATATGTTGATTACTTTGCCATTTGGGTGCACATAACGTTAAGACAGGGTTAAAAACTGGTTAAAAACGGATTAAAGACTGAGTTTCAATTAGTTTTGTGATGAGTTGGACATTGAAGGCTTCCACTCAATGGATGGTGTGAGTGAAGAAGGATTATTTCCTTTAATCATCCGAGCATAGTGGAATTTGGTAGCGCTTTTCGTTGATATTGCAACTCAGGCGTCTACGTGGAATAAGACTTCCCTCTTTGCTTATTCCTACCTTATCATTGGTTCATCTTTAAAGTATGGCTAGTCGTGCATCAGTCCTTCTCATTTTGAGGAATCGCCAGTGCAGGTGCTCCAGCATGTTGCCAACACCTGACCTACTTCGATCTATGTCACTGACACATCGTACTCGACATCTCTGTACCATTTCCTGTCGGTTAGTGTCCTTCTGATGATAACTAGAGTTCTGTATGCATTTTCCTTTACTAACATTTCTTTGATATTTAGGTTTTGTCTGAGGAATCCGATGGTATGGTTGGCTTTGTTGCAGATATCATTTATGTGTTTACCACACTGCAGATAAGATATTATATGGCAACCCAGGTATTCCACGCTCTGTAGTTATTTAGTGTATCGGCATGTAGCATATAGTTATTACTTATGAAGTTTGTTTTTCTGTTATCGTCAGGACATTGCACTTTTCTTGATGAAATACCATTTTCTCCCATAATTCCAGTTTGTCGAGGTCGTTTTGCGGTGATATCGTGTCCCGCTTGTGATGAGATTGTTAGATATGTGATGGTGCCATCTGCAAATAGTCGGACAGTTGACTATAGTCGTTCAAGCATGTCATTAATATCGAAGAAAAATAGACTTGTGCCGAGGACTGATCTCTGGCGCACACCAGATTCTACGCTGATGTAGTTGCAGTTTCACTATCCACGATAACTGCTTGGGATCTGTCTGATTGGAAGTTCATAATCCATGCATTGACTTTTCGTCGTCCACCATAGTGATCTGATTTATGGGCAACTAGTCTGACCGTGTCAAATGCCTAGGAAAAGTCCTTTACCAGTACATATGCTTGTTTTCCTGTGCTCATGTTCTTTGATGTCATCTATGAACTCTACAAGTTTGGTGTCACACGATCATTTGCTGCGGAATTCATGCTGTAGTGGATATAATATATTGTGATGATCAGCATGGTTCATTATATGGCTAGTGATGATGTGTTCCATTGTTCTTTGAGTACTTTAGGCTTTATATTATCAGGCCAGGCAGCGGTATTTAGCAGTATACCGAAGAAGAGGAAGAAGAAGAAGAAGAAGAAGAAGAAGAAGAAGAAGAAGAAGAAGCTAGATGTATCAAGTAATTTTCGACTTGTTTACTGTGATTTGGGAATGGCAATAAAGAAGAAACTATTATTTTGGTAACTGGGGAGATCCTGCTTATTGTGTTGAGACATGTGTAGTCATTTACCATGCTTTCAAATTTTTGCTTCCCGACGTCATGTGATCCAATGTGTATAAAAAGCTCGATGTTCTCTTTGATGGCATTTATCATAGAATCTGAATAGGCAATCTAAAAATAGAGCTGTACGTGGCTTCGTGCTGAGAATACACTTCTAATTCTTTTCCCCGATCTCATATCGAATGAGATCTCGCGAGACATGAATGCTGAATAAGACCTGGTATGCACATTTACATATTCATTGGGCACGTATAGCGACCACTCATTTTTAGTAGCCTCTATATATTCAAATCTCATTCGTTCATCTATAATGTAATCTTAGGATTCATTCACCCACCATCAAAATTATGTTATACTACGGATTGATCAGACCAAAACTAGAGTATTGTTCTAGCATCTGGGACCCATACATACACGCTTTGCAGGACTGCATAACAATGGTCCAGTGCCGGTGTACCCGGAGGCTAGATGGACACTAAACTGCTATCATAATACATCAAGCATCACAAGCATGTTAAATCCCCTAAACTGTCCTAGCTTGCGACACCGCAGGATGGAAGATAGGCTATGTATGTTCTATAAGATTGTGAATAACCAGGTGTCCATCAAACCACAAAGTTTTGTTCAACCTGTATAACTAGATCCAGCCATAGACATAGCTTCAACCAAATCCAAACCAGGAATGTCGTTCTTTCCATGAAGCGTGGTCTGCTGGAATAAACTACTGACACTTTCAAGGGACATCTTACATAAATTTCTTGTCTATTCTTAAAAGATACATATCCTAACTAAATTTATGACTATTTGTTACTTTATGGACACTTTAACTAACTAGAACTGTAGCCGCCATTTTAGATAGATTGTCTTCGCCGTTGTGCAATTGCTCTTATAAACCCATTCTCGTAATACTAAAGCTAGTCATTCTTATGATGGCTTACAAGGTGAGTGCACAGAAGTGCATAGCATAGTTCAATAGTAGTTGCATACTTCCGATGGTGCAAGTGAAGTGCAACAAATATATTTATAATAACAAGCTTACTAAAAACTGTTGCTGCCTATAGCAGCAACAACTTTCCGTCAAATTGTTTTCCATATAATCAGCTGATAATATAATTGTCACTAGATAAAGATTTGATAAAAGATTTGGCTGAAAATCGTTGATGCAACAACTTTCAATTAAACTGTTCTAAAAATAATCAGCAGTGTAGTCAAGGTTGCAAGATATTTCGCGCAACTTTATTGAAAATCAGTTCTACCTATGGCAGCAACAGCACGGTCAAATTTTTCTTAGAATAATCAGCAGGCTTCCTGTTTTGTTTGCAAGCAAGTGGATACACAATTAATTAGGCATATATCGTATGTGTATTCCAGTTGTGAAATATGTTCACAAGGATCAAGCTGTCCACCAGTATGTGCACGATCGCCTCTGACATGCATACCGTGAATAGAATAATATGCTTACCTCCTGATTGACAATGAAATGAACAGAATTTTCGAGTATATCTGAGACTGGGTCTTGATTCCGTATACCATATAGGCCTAACTTATTGTGTATGCATTTGTTAGCTAACAAAGAAGAAAGCCCACTGATTATTCTGAGAAAGATTTGACAACGCTGTTGCTGTCTGAATAAGAAATGACTGTCAATAAAGTTGCTGGAAATATCTTCAGCCGGTCTTGCAACATTGAATGACCTGCTGATTATTTACAATTTAATTGAAAGTTGTTTCATCAACGATTTTCAGCCAAATAGTTATCAAAACTTTGCCTAGTGACAATGGTTTTATTAGCTGATTATTTTGACAACAATTTGACGGAATGCTGTTGCTGCTATAGGTAAAAACTTGTTATAGATATATTTGTTTTTATTTGCACAATAGGAAACATAGAACTAATATTGTACTATGCTTACTATGTGCTCACCTTGAAAGCAAGCAAACGAATGACTAGCATTAGCATTACGAGAATGGTTTTATATGAACGCTTGCCCACCGGAGTAGACAATAGAGTCTGAAATAATGGCGCCCGCAAATACCTATCCAAAATGGCGGCTAAACTCCAAGCTAGGGGTGGTGGTGTGGATCACCACTTGAGAAAGATTTAAGGGTACACATAGACACAGAACTGAAATTCCATGAACAAGTATTAAAGGTAGTTAAACAGGCAAATCAGGTGATATGATTAATTTGACGCACTTTCCGTTACCTTGATCATGAAATGGTCTGCCTACTGTATAAATCTGGGATACGACCTCTGCTAGAGTATGCAAATTCTGTGTGGTGGCCTCATTACGTCAATGACTGCAACCGAATTGAAAGAATTCCATTGGCGAGCCACAAAAATACTACCTAACATGAGCAATCTATCATACACAGAGAGGCTGCACATTCTCAAGTTACCTTCATTAGCATATTGAAGACTCTGTGGCGACATCATTGAAACCTATACATATCTACATGGTAAATATAACATCCCCCATCCAGGCCTTGAATTAGATACCTCTCAAGCAACTCATGGGCAGAGTCTCGAATTAATGAAGCACCACTGTAACCAAAACCTTCGTCTTCACTTCCACAGTAACAGCTAGAGTGGTAAATCAGTGAATTCACTTAATGAAGATGTAGTTAAAAAACCGTCCTTGAACTGCTTAGAGACGTCTAATAAGCTCTGGTCATGCCATTTGTACAGTTCCGTTTTTGTGGACTATCAACGTACATAAATTACATTGGTAGTTGGTATGACTCACCATACCACATGAAACCGAGTCCCATTGCGTTCATACATTCAGCTGGTCATTAGAAATCTGGCCAGGATGGCCCCCATCAGATTCATTACAGTCTTTCAAGGGCACATCAGATCGATGGCTAATTGGCAGGGATGGCCCCGCCAGCCCACTATCACATCGTGACACTAACATTTCATGTATACTGAACATTATCCGCCATTTGTTCACAAAACTGAGTCCACTGTCTTGTTCACGTATACCACACCAAATTGTAGTACTTCAGTAGTTGCTATGGATTAACCATAACACATGAAATCGAGTCCCATTGTTTTCATACATTCAGCTGGTCATTAGAAGGCTGGCTAGGATGGCCCCCATCAGGTTCATTGCAGTCTTTCACGAGCATATCTGATCCATGGATAGCTGGCAGGGATGGCCCGCCAGCCCACCATCACATAGCAACACGAACTCTTCATGTTTACTGAGCATTATCCGCCATTTGTTCACAAAACTGAGTCCACTGTCTTGATCACATATACCACACCAAATTGTAGTTGACATGGTTTTAACCCTAGGTTGGTAGATGAATTTTTACTCCAAATTCATGCATGTAACTGGTTATCAGTTAGGTTCTCAAGAGCATATAAATTATCTTGCGCAGTGATTGCCCCATCAGTTTATCAGTTCGGAGTATCGCAAAGCCTCCTATGTACTGAGCAGCATCCGCCCTTATTTATAAATTAGAGTCAAACATCATAAATCTTAGTTCATCGCCTTGATAAACCTACGTATCTGAGCATATCTGAAGTCTGTGTAAGCAGCTAGGAACATCTGCTTGTGAAGCCTCCTTCGGATGCAATATTTAGTTTCTCAGTTAATAGTCAGCATAATAACCCTTACCACTATCGCAAAGTCCATCAGTACTTAGTGGCATGTATAGTTTATTTTGTTTCAGTTATTTAATCACAGGTGGACATGTTGCTTCTCATGCATTATGTAAATGTCTAGAAAATTGTAAAAGTGTATATAGGATCTGGCATTTGTTCACGAAAATGCATGCATCTGTTAGGTTTTCAGGAGCATAACTGATCTCACACAAAGGAGCAGGGATTGCCCTGCCAATTTGTCAGTTTTCATAGTATTGTAAATCCCCTTTCCACCTCCCCCACCTCCACACACCCTCCAACCCCCATGTACTGAACATCATCCACCCTTATTTATCCACTGTCATAAGTCTGTTCACCATCTGGATAATCATTTGCAGCTGAGTATACATGAAGTCTGTGATACCACCTAGGCAAATCTATTGGAGAAGTCTCCTTCAGTATTTAGTTTTACACGAGTACAGCCGTTTTTATGAAATTGGCAGTGAATGTCCTGTCAGTACTTAGTAGAATGCATAGTCTATTTTGTTTTAGTGATTTAAGCATATGTGGACGCGTAGCTTTTCATGCGCCTCGTATTGTCTAGAAGAAATATATCTACATATCACCGTGCAGTTACTTAGCAGGTCCTCAATAGTCTCTTAGCCAGACTCAATTCTTTTATTCTCTCAATGTTGTGTTTTGTTGCAACTTCAGATTTGTGCCTTTTAATTATCATAGAGAATATCTTGTGTGCTCAGAATCTGTCTATGCAGTTATTGAACGAGTTTACTGATGATGCAAAATCATTCCAATTCTTCACTACTCTCAGTGAGAAGTAATTCTGCCTTTGCTAAACTTTCTTGCTATTTCCTCTTGTGTTCTGTCTTTCCACTACCTGACACCATAGTTTAATAAAAGTACAAGTTTCTTCACCATACATGCCATTGGTGATTTTGTACAACTCTTTCATATCACCGTCTTCCTTCTGTAAGGTAGTGTTGGCAATCTTAGATTTTTCAGTCTGGCATGGTATGAAAGGTCTTTGAAACCATGTATTTGTTTTGTGCCTCTTCGTTGTACTCCTTCTACCATATTCACATGTTTCATTTTATAGGGTAATCACACTGGACTCGTGAAGTCGTGGTGTGTCCTCAATAAACTGTTGCATAGGGGTATAAATATTTCTATATTTACGTACTGGAACGTTCTTCTTATTAGTGAGAACATAGAATTAGCTTTCTTTACTTTTTCGCTAATGTTCTCTTTGAAACTGAGATCTGAGCCAGTGTTTACCCTAATATCCTTTTCAATATTGTCATTTGTAATATTTTGCCATGCTGTGTATATTCCCTTTTTGGATCTAAAGCTTTTCCCCCAATTTGCATGTGCTTACATTTGTCTGGGTGTAATTGTAGTAGCTATGTCTTGCTCCATTCCGCCATTACGTCACGGTCTTTCTGCAAGCTCAACTGGTCATCGGTAAAAAGGAACAATTCTGAGCCCACACTGCATGGAAGGTGATTTATAAAAATGACAAAAAGGATTGGTTCCAGTACCGTCCCTTGCAAGATACCTGAGGTAACATCCATCCAACTTGAATGTTCTCCATTTATGGAGATCCGTTGCACTCTATTTTCAAGATAGTTTTCTATCCATTTTACAATACTTTCTTTAACTCCATATGCAACGAGTTTGATTATAAGTCTCTTGTGGGGCACTGTGTCAACAGACTTCTGGTAAAATAGATAACCACAGTCTGTTGAGTAATCTTGATCTAGTGCCTCTGCCCATTTGTCTAATACTGTCAGTAGCTGTAGTGTAGATCTCCCAGAAACAAAGACAAACTGTTTTTCTGAAAAGCCGTCATTAACTTCCATATGTTCGATAATGTGTTTACTGATCGAGATTTTCTTAACTTTGCATACGACATTGGTAAGGCTTACTGGTCTATAGTTCCTACCTTGGCATCGACCACCTTTCTTGAAATTTGCTATGATCTTAGCTTTTTTCAATTCTTCCGGTAACACCAATGCCTGCAATGATTGACTACAAATCATGGCTAGTGGACTAGCTATAGCTCTTACCATTTCCATTAGAAATCAGGGGGGGGGGGCTAGTTCGTCCAATCCTGGTGAATTATCAATTTTCAGGTTCTCTAAGACTTTGCTCACTGTCACTGCTTCAATCACAAAGTTAGTCATCTCCACTGGTACATCTTTCACTGGTATGGATGGAATTCCCCTGTTGGCTCCTGTACAAAGAAGGTTGCCAGAATTTATGATTTGTCCTTGTCATTGTTAATTTTTTGATATGTAGGGTCTCCTGGGTCTACATATAGGTCTCCCATCGCTGCTCTTGTTTTTTAATTAGACTTTATATATCGTAAGATGCTTTTTGGCTTAGACTTGGACTTTTTGGTAAATCCATCTCAAATGTTTTGCGGATATTCCTTGTTATTGGTCACTCACTCGTCTACATTCTGTTTGTATTTTGGGGCATTACTCAGTAATGCCTTTGATGCTACGGTGTTCTTTAACGTTATCTTTTCAAGAGTTTTTCTGTCTACTGGATATCCACGTCTCTGGTTCTTGTCGCTCTACAATGTCCTTAATTTTATTAGTATTTATATCATTTTCACAAGTTAAATATTCGCTCCATTTTATCTTGTCTAGTGCATTCCTGGCCTATGAATAATTAGCTTTATCATAGCACTTCCTTTGTTTTGGTGTTTTGCTGATTTTTGTATAGCAGTTATAGCTAAAGTGTGGAAAACAGTGGTCGATTCTTTTTCTCTTTATTAGTAAATATTTGATCTAACACGTGCGGTGCATCAGTTCCCCTCCTTCTTGCTGGTTTAGTTATGTGTTGAAACAAATAATTTTCAAGGATGCAATCAATAAATGTGTGCTCCTCTGTGTCTGTGTTGTCCCATTTGGAACTCCACGTTTACCTCCTTATCTCTGGGTAGTTAAAATCACCCATAACTAGTAGGTTGGTGAAGCCATTGCAGGCTGCTTGATTTATTAATTTTCTATGATTTTCATTGTTGTCTTTTGCTCCACCATCTGACCCATATATTATTTCCACTAGGAGTTTATCATTTGAGCTTAGTTTCACTTCCACAAATATATTTTCTTTGAACTGAGTAGACATAATACCTTATTTGGCGTTCACTGCCAAGGTGGGTATGTTCCACCATTTAGTAAGCTGTATCTGAACTAGGCTGGTAAACCTCCCAAATTGCCCGCCACAAGCGCCTGCGCTGTTTCTACCAGGCCTATGTTCTAGTTATATTCCAGGTGGGCATTCCCTACCAGTCTCTACACCAGCCATCATTTTGTATATACCTGCACACAAGCCAACCAAGCCAGGTGGGCATCTCCTACCAGCTTCACGAGGCCACTTATAACAAAACCATGGCGTTACCTAAGCATAATGATAAGTACGTGGGTCTGTCCTACATCATTCTAGTCTGCGTTCCACTACTTAATAACGGTACACTAAATCGTGTTTAGACTATCACCCAGCACTCCAGCTGGGTCAATTTCATTTCACTATAGATTGCCATTTACATACTGTAAAGTGTAATAGATTGCCAGGTGTGTGTGTGCGTGTGTGCGTCTGGGTGTGCGTGTGCACGTGTGTGTGTGTGTGTGTGTGTGTGTGTGTGTGTGTGTGGTGTGTGTGTGTGTGTGTGTGTGCGTGTGTGTGCGTGTGTGTGTGTGCACGTGCGTGTGTGTGTGCACGTGTGCGTGTGTGCACATCTGTAGCTCGCAGGGGTATGCGCTGGTCCGTCATGTTGCTCCGCTCTGTTGCACTGCATGTACAGGATGCGTGGTAGGGCTAGTTAGCTGCGGTTCTCGGGGTTGCGGATCCCGTATCGCGACTCTCCGGACGGTACAAAGACCGGCTTCTGGAGCAGTTGGGACGATCACATTCCAGTGTGGCCGTGCGACCATTGCCGCTGAGATTGAACCTCACGGTCTCATCCCAACTGTTGGTGTCACCGGTATGACATCCATAAACTAATTTGAAAGTCTGGACATATTAATAATTAAAAATAACTACACAAACAACAGAAATCGTTCACTAGTAAATGAGCAAAATAATACAGTACATAGAACCAAACCTGTGTCCTTTCTCCATTGGCTCGCCGGAGGTACCTCACAGATTCGTAAATCCAGTGAGGTAACCCCATAAGGGAGCATTCTAACGAGGCCACTTAAATAGTTTAATATAAACCAATTACACCCCTAACACACACAAAATAATATTGTTGTGAGAGGAAAGTGCCTCGTGCGGGCCTCCGTCACAGAAAAATGCAAAATGCCCTCAATGCTGAAGCGGAGGAAAAGAACTGGCAAAAAGGGCCACTCTTTTGTTCAAACTAAAAGTTATGTGCAGTGAGTCAATCCTAATGAGATTATAATTAATGTGATGTACACTGGTTTATGTGAAGACGGGACGGATGACTTCCGAAGAATTCGTAGGTCACCGTCTTATGTAGGTCCAAAGATACTGCATTGGTAGTTGCAGCTTTTATTTATGCGGGCCTTCTGCTAATTTCTAATCTACCATTTAGTCATTAGATATGCTTACAAGCTTTGGCTGCGAGTGGCATGGATTCCTACCTAGATGTCGGCTTCCGAAGATCGCTCTGCAAAACATTTTCCTCAGAAAGACAGCGTGCGGACATGTTACGAGCGACAGCTCCAGAATCATGTGACGGTCTGGTCACATATCGCACCGAAACCACATATAACATCACTAGGACAATTTACAGTTCACATAAGCAATTTAGAAAGCGCAATAGTATTTTTATGGCGGGGAATAAGAGGCAGGTATCTATCCCTATTGACCTTCCCGTGAGGGCGTGGTGGGCTCTAAGAACGCACCCAGTCACCATACCGAGTTGGATGGAGATCTGCATCTTGTCCGTCACCCGTGTGTTATGGAAACAACATTTTACCTGTCATTAGGGTTATGTTCCAGAATGCCCAGAGATGCACTACAGGCCGGGGTTACATAATATAATTTCTTTTTGCTGTGCTTCCTACCTTGGCAGGTATCTAAACTAACGAGTATCCGAAGATATAGGGGGAGTGTATGCGAAATCGACACTAGTTTTCACTGCTCGCAAACAGCAATAGTTTCCCAGAGTCGGATCCTGCCTACGTGTCGATTGGGAGTCCAGAAAATTATTAAGCCTTGCAGCTGGAGGAGCACAGAAAGAGACAATCAATCGATATTAATAAGAGGCCCTAAGGTATTTGGCGAATTTATACAATCTAGCTGGTGTGCGGTGATACATATCAGCTACAGCCGGAAAAGAGGTGTACACATATGTCTCTTACGGAGAGATTGTCCCTAACTACTTTAAACTTATCCTATCGAGCTAGAATAACCAGGTTTAGTCGGTCACATGTCAGGCTCGAGCAATGTGAGCATGATCAATGACCTCAGTGTAAAATTGATGCTGGGGGAACTAGTGATGTGGATATAATATTGCTGTATAGTATTGCCTAGCATACTGCGTATTAGAGTTTTTATATAAACAAAACAAACGAACTAAGATGGCTACTTGCTATAAACATAACTAACTAGTACAGTGCTAACCGTATATCAGGTCATAGGACCTTGCGGTGCTTGTTAGTTGTAAGCACATGGAAATAAGGATAATATGTACAGTATGAAACAGAAAATATAAACATGCGGTCTCACGACCAGGGAGGTACCTATTAGTCATCAGTACCTATTACGGAATTAATGAATAGCACAATAGTATAGTTACTTGAGTACCTATTGGTCATCGGTAGGTAAGAGTTCTTAAACCGCTGTAGTTGATATGCTACATATGAGTAGCGTGAGGTGGCATGATTCCGAAGTTGCTGGGAAGATTTCCGCAGGCAGACTGTTGATGCAGCTCACTCTCAAGATGGTGAAGAAGAACAGCTGTAGAGAGATGTCCATTAGATAGTCAGAATAACTAATACATGAATTTACACAGTAAATTATAAAGTGTCTGTCCTGCGACGGTAGTTTGAAAGTTGCCCATAACAAAGAGGGCTACAGTTGTAATTAAATATTGCATGTACATAACTGGGTACACCAAGCGGGATACATCGCATAGCTCTTGCGGTGTACCGGGCAGAGTCCCACCAGACTGTGGCCTAAAAGTTAATTAAACACACGACATGCTGCACACAAGTTTGATACAACTTTTCAGCATGGTCCGGAAGATCCGGCGAGTTATCCACCAAGAATCACCATGGCTCTACATCCTGTAGAATTTACATCGGGCCCACAAGGCCCATCCACAGGGAAGCTCCTCTGTGGGTTGTTCCAGATAGGGAGTCCTTATTTATTTAGTTGCCCTCGGATGGCCATCCGAGGGCTTACACAAACTTATTGTTGGGGATATAAGGTTGCTCACCGGCGAAGGAGATCTGAATTCCGATAGGCACTACTGCAGTGTAGGATATCACAGTCAGTGAGCAGTTAGCCCACGTCTAGCACTACGCTGGTCCAGCAACCTTGTTGTCGGCTGTTCTTTGCCGAAGTGCTCTCGATTCTTGATTTCTGGCTCCTTTTATACTACTCGTGACATCAGATGCAGGATGGCTCAGCCAATCAGCAGGCGAGCAGTAGCCAATTCAGCGTGCAGCTAGAAATGGTAATGTGGCGATCACGTGATCAGCGCATTCCCAATTCACTTAATAAATACACGCGATTACGACGTTCAAGCAATATTTTGAAAATAATTTCAGTGAGCCATTTAACGATAACTCGGCCATTTCTGGTCCGATTTTAAAAAGGTAAACAGCTTTAAAATCATCGTTTCATTCTGGTCCTGATTGGTACCAAGAACGACGCGAATGGAGTGACTTGAAGAAATCACAAGTACCAACTCGGTACACTATAATTGTATACACTCTCTTCCAATACTGACACGTGTTGCCAGGAAAGCTCTAACGCTCTGATGCGAGCATGCGCGCTACACGTTCTTATGGACTTAGCCGACTTATAGAAACCTCTCTTATATGGCTTTATACATGCATGCTATCCTACCCAAGGGAGGGGGGGCGTGCTTGGAATGTGCCTGGAGTGGTTGTTCCGTACACAGCCTAGCTGGGACGGTTCATACCCATCCGGCCGATCCGCTCTACACATCCTACCATCCAGTGTTTCTCATGGCATCTAAATTTTGGAGGTTCCTTTGACCCCACACCTATAGAAATCTAGGGGTCCCAACCTGAAATCTGGGGGTCCCAAACTGAAATTTTGGATTCCCAGCCATGCAGTTTTTCTCATCCATGCTACAATTAGAGAGTACCATGGGTGCATAGTTATGAATTAAGGGGTACCATGCTAGATTTTATGCAAAAACCTATAAAACTAATTAATATGTAACAATCATGCAAGATTTTATGGGGTCCCACTGCCACAAGTTTTGGGGTCCCCAGTTAGATTCTGGAGTCTATACTCTCAAAAGAACCCTTATGAGAAACCCTAGATGCTACCATCCCTAATAGGGTACCAATAACTTCTAGTGTAACCTCAACCACACCGATAATTGGCTTACCATTCTAATAAGCAGACGTCACACGGAAGTTGGTGTATGTTGGAAACTACGTACGCCTATCAGAACAACTGGCTGAGCAGGTGGGTTGGGCCGCCAATGTATATATGATGTAAATATGTATATTTTGCACATATGTAAATTGTAATACCTCAACAACCCTGTAGTACGAGCCCCTAAACTTAAAGTGGGGAAATAAGAAAACTACAAAAAAAGAAGAAAAAAAAGAGAAGAAACTTTTAAGCACTATTCGCACATTGCGCAATTTCCATGTATGAACTTCTAGATCGACAATAGGTTTAGGGTTTAGGTTAGGGGCTCCAACGTCGCAACAGATGGTGATGATGATGATGTCTCGATCCGCAGCCACTAACCTATATGTAAGCCTTCAAAATGTTGAAGTTTGTGTAGTATTGGAAAAGACATTCGAAGGAAATGTTTTTGGAACCGTCGGTTAACAGTTAGCGCGCACTGATTTTTTTTCTTTATATATCTCAGATAACGCGGGTTACTGGGTCTGTACAGAGCCATTACCGGCCCAGAAACATGCGTTATCAGGAGTACCATATATGAGTCACGCAAAAGATTAATAGAACAAGGGAGTAAACTAACGCTAGAATAATTGGTTATGAAGCGTAATTATCTCCCTTATGGCAAGGGAGATAATTCCGTCAGGACAAATTTTAACGCTATTATTACCTTCTCTTGATCCCTGATCATGATCCTGTATGGACGCATACAAAGGAGCTATACTTCAGTGCCGTTATCCAGCCGCCAGACTAGAATTTGGGGTTCATAAAAAATAATTTCCTTTGGGCGTAGAGGGTGGGGCAAAATTGTGTGGGCCAATGAAGATAGTCCATATATAATAGTCCATAGTTAAATTTTGGGTGTGGGTGATCGGGGTGGGCCAAAATGAAATCTGTGGTAATCCACCCATCGATTCATTCTTCCAACTTACCTACATTGTGTATGAATCAAGAGGTCTCGTCATCGGTCCAACTAAAGGGCCGTTATTTACATTTGTCTGTTAAAGGAAGTTTACATGTTCGCTCACATGTACTCATGACGTCACAGAAATGAGAGCGCTTGCTCACGTCACGTGTTACGTTTGGCGGCCATGTTCTAAATAAGTGTCTGCATATCGGCGCAAAGATAAGGGATTATTTTCCAGTTTCCCGTCTCCTGTAAGTATTGGCAGTGTGTTTTTATGTTAGATACCGGATGAAAGAAACTTTTTAACATTACATCGATTAATGAATCTATTGTTTTCACTCTAAAACAACAAAACTAAGGCGACGGGATTTGTACTCGCGGCCATATTGGATTTATGTAGTATTTAGGGTTCGCTCACCAGTGCGTTTATAATTGTATAATATTATTCCCTTGTTTTTTCATGTGCGCGACGCTCGAGGCTGGTCATATGTATGGTTCAAACTCATATTGTACGATTAATGTCGTAAAAAAGGATGAATCGGTTGCTTCTATTTTCTACACTACACAATAATCAGAATCAAGGGAGATAACTCATTATTTGCTTATCTTGTTTTGTGGCTTTGTTTCTAGAAATAAATGTGAGAGGTCATATACCTTTTTGCATGTAATTAGCCATCAGTTTAGCTATTAGTTTTTATAAGACCTGTGTTAAATATAAGTGGAACATTAAAAATAATTATTACAATTTTAAAGGAAATGTCAAAATTCTTTTATTACCATTTATTGATCATAAACATATCCTAATCTTTACCAAATATATTAAATCAGCAATCTTGATATAATAATACTAATAACATTTATTAATTTTCAAACTCTGCCCTATGTCGCAATGAATTTGTTTTTGGCCTAAAGCAATGGTTAATTATGGGTAGAGCTAAATTTAGGAAATATTAATTTGTATCCTTAAACATTTTTGAGAACTATCAAGCCAAACATTCCAGACTTCCCGTGGTAAATTAACAAACATAATTTTCTCTTGGTCTGCAATTTATTTTTGTTTCAAGACCACGGCAGAAGTTATCGTTGGTCTGCTTGAGCCTTAAAGGGTTAATCACTAAACATCTTTTGCAGTGGCCTTGATTTTACATGCCAAGAGAATACTATTTTTGACACTCTACTGCTGGAATGACTGATTCCATGATCTAGACATAAAAATAGTCTTCTCTTGGACTAATATTAACATTCAGTTCAGCAACAATTTCAATTCTCTTTCCATTAACCTTCAAGTCGGCCGAGAAACAGCTTCTTCAGTGGTCATGTCCATTTGCAGACCTAGAGAAGACTATTTTTGAAAATTTACTATTGTAATTGCAGTCATTGCAGTGGTACATTTTCAAAAAATATTATTTTGGGGCGCAAATGGAATTTAAATTTTCTTGAACAAATTTGACGGTTAAATGTTTAATTTTAGATCAGTGGACCTTTCCATTTTTAGTATGCCCCGCCCCATCTCTATTTAAGCTCCACCCACACCTCGCTCATGTTGGGATAGATCTCTGAGCACCCTGACTATCAATTTCCAGAAAACTGTTCAGGTCAGCTGTTGAATATTTTGAAACTAATTTTACCGTGTGCTGTTGCTGCCTATGGCAGCAAGACAGTTACAGCGCCCAGTTAGATTAGTTTAAAAATATTCAACAGCATTTTTCTTAAATATCAAAAACATACAATTCGTACAACGTGTCTGACTATTAAGCGTTAAAGACTGTCTTAATCGAATCATTCATGACGTTATGATTAGGGCTGTAACGATTTGAATCGCGATACGCATGCTCACGATATGCATATCATATCGTGACCTGTCGTATCGATACACACGCGATACAGGAAAATATGCCTATGGCGTCCTTCATGCGTTGACATTGTCAGGTAAGCTATAGTTAATGTTATACACAAGTGTACCATTTTCACTAAATTTCACCTGAATATGTTAATTATTTGTTTATCTGCACTGAGAGATGGAGAGTGGCATAAAATGGACAGATTCAGATGGAACTTAGTGAGAAAATAACGTATCGTATATTGTATCATGACCAGTGTATCGTAATAATATCAGACCTCTCCACGGGAGGCGAACGGTCACTCACGCGTTCCTCTTTCTTGCCTCCACATTATTTTAGGCGAGCATCTCGTTGCTCGAAATTTGGAAAAAGATCACTGTATTCTTAGTAGAAAAAGTTATAGCTGCGATCGTTTGTTTCTCCAACTAAAATAACATGAACTAAAATAATCCAGCACATCTTGTGAATAGTTTTAACCGTATGTAATCAAATACTGATTACCGGATATTTTACGACGTAATCTCAGTGCTGCCTATAGCAAATCTCGCAGTCGCTCTCGCAGTCGCTTAGAATAAATAACTTGACAATCGGTGAATTTCGGATATGAGTAATCTCTATATCGGGTGTCTGAAAGCAGCCGAATATAAATTTTGCTGTGATCATTTGTATTGTCTGGCGTTTGTCATCATTGCGATCGACCGGGTGTTTTATTCTGTGTTATTTAGTACTAGCTGACAACGAGACAGTATGACAGGTCACAAAATGGTACTGTCCACCTATTTACACTTGGGTCTAGACATTACAAAACTCTTTACAATTAAAGAAGAGTATTGTCATGATAAACAACATGCATACATTACATATGTCTACTGTACAGTCTGTGCTGAAAATACATTGGCTATTAAGTTACTCCCGAGTTGTAAGGGAAAGGCCAAACATGACATGTTCAATTATGCTATTGGAACTGACTATATTTCAAAGTATAATTTACAACACCACCTGGCAGGAAAAGCACATTCACTTGCTACGTCACATGCAGTACCAAAGAACAACCCTATATTAATAATATCTGAACACGGTGAAGCCAGTACATCTCAAATGACCCCTTCACAGCCGGAAATAATGACAATGTTAGAAAAGGCCTCAAAAGAATGTTATACTAAGCTCTTTAACACTGCATATAACATTGTGACAAATGGAAAACCATTCCTTGACTTTGAATATATTGTTGATATTCAGAAACAAAATGGTGTGAAATTAGTCCAAGGTCAACAGAATGACCGTGTTTGTGCAACAATGTGCCTAATTTTGTCAGATGTTATTCGAGAAGAAATTGCTCAGCTAGTTGCGACTAAAGTAGCCTTTTCTATACTAAATGATGGAAGCCAACCGAAAAAAACTGGTTCTGATTTGGAGCTTGTTTACATTCACGTAGTCAACGATGGTCTTCCAGTATATTACTGTGTAGGGTTGCAATAAATGTCACAATTTGGTGGCTGCGATGTAACTTCAATAAAGACAGCCATTGACAATGTTTTCATTGATAAGCTTAATATAAATGAAGATGATTACGAACATAAGTGTGTGTCTGTTGCTGCAGATGGTGCATCAGTAAACATTGGTAAATTTACTGGTGTCTTTACACAGATGGGTGAATCATGAGCATGGCTTATAAAGATCCATTGCATCGCACATAGAGATGAACTTTCTGCTAAGGATGCATTCATGTCAAGTAAAGAACTCAAAGATGTTGAGAGTTTTTATATTGCAAACTATAATTTTCTTAAGCGGTCTGGCAAGGTGAAATCCCAACTAATTGCATATTGTGGTGCAAATGATATAACTTATTATGTATTCCCCAAAATACATGGGACATCATTTCATCGCCGAAATGGCTTTGAAAGACTGATACATATGTGGATTCCACTGAAGGCAACCTATGAGAATGTTCTCGCTGATGGCGGGGCAACAGGTGACGTGAAAGCAAAGCTACAAGGATTTATGAAAAAACTCACAATATGATTTTTTGTCAGCTTTTGTGCGTTTATAAACAGATTTTAGAGGCATTAAGTTATCTATCCAAACAGTTTGAAAAAGAAAACATCATGGCATTCAATGTTAAATCCGAAATACACAAAACTGAAGAACACTTAAAGGTCCTCCATGAAGAGACACCAACCCTTGTTGAATTAAACGCAGATTTCCACTTCGAGTTGGTTGAAAATGAGCATGATAATTATGTGATAAGAAGAAATTTTGTCAAAGCTGGAGATACCAGAAAGAAAGATTCAAACAAGCAGTATATTACTCTTGAATCTAATGTAACACAATCACATGTCAACAGTGCACCTGATTTGACATTGAAGATTAAAAATAATGTCATACCAAAACTTTTGCAGTCATACACTAAGAGATTTTCCTCATTTGATCATGAGGTGTTTGACTCAATGGGATGTTTTGATCCCCAAAACTGGGATCTTACAGACGGTTCATATGGTAAAAAAGAAATAAATTATCTTGAAGATTTTTTCAGTGTTACATTGACGAAAAGTCAGTATGATAAAAACGCAATCAAAAAGGAGTGGCGCAATTTTAAGATTGAAGTAAAAACAAAACTTCCAAATAAATCATGTACAGGTGTTTGGCCATACATCTTCAGATATAAAAGAAATTCATTCCCCAATCTGTATATGATTGCTGAAATTGTTTTGTCAGTATCGGCATCCAATTGCACTGTTGAGCGGGGTTTTAGTTACTTGACACATACGCTCGCTGACAGAAGACTGTCATTTAAGCATCAGAATCTTGAGGCATATATAATAATACGAAATAATCAAAATGTATGGACGGAAATGGAAAAAGGCAGAATAATTGAAAAGGCAGTTGATGTTTACCTGAGTAAACATCGATCAGCCCAATTATCTGCTAATAATGTCAGTGAAAGTACCTAAGACTGATTATGATGGGCCGGACATGCGTGATGATGATTCAAATGATGACATGGACGATGAACAAGCCTCTCAGTCTGGAGATGACACGATTGAGTCACTCAATGTCGCAAACATCAGTAGAAAGTCCATGATGACCCCAGGCTGACTCGGTAAATGTAATGGTATTTCATTACATGTGTCATCTTCAGTCTTGTGATTATCATGATTATCAGGGTTCGTACTGGTCATGGAAATCCTGGAAAGTTATGGAAACTCAAATTTTAAAATCATGGAAAATTTTATCAATCCCTTTCTCATATGTTTGGAAAATGTCATGGAAAATTAAGCATTGGAACCTTGAAGCCCCGTTATCTCAATTTCAAGACAATCATCCACAAGTAAGCTGTTGAAAATTTTGAAATTAATTTCACTGGAAACTGTTGCTGCCTAGCAATATCTCCCAATCAAATTATTTTCAAAATACTCAACAGGATACATATTAAAAATGGAATTAACGTTTCATCTTTTTGATGTTCAAAAGGTTAAAACATTGTCAGGAATAGAAATATTTGCTCTGCTCTTACCCTCTAACAGCCTCTAGGTCATGGAATTTTGTAACTTTGGTTATGGAAAGTCCTAGGATCTGGAAAGTCATAGAATTTAGCATTGCAAAGCAAATACAAACCCTGATTGTAATAATGCTGTTGAAATTGAAATGAAACAAGAATATTTGGACCTGAACAGTACTTTGTTAGCATTTTCTAGTTATAATTCATTGTCAGTTGACTTATTACACTTGGTTTAGAGATTTTATTCAGGCATTGTACCAACGTTATCGAAAGATAACAATTAAAACTACTCTATATGGTTCGTTATTTTTTTAATTTATTCGATAAACCTGTCACAACAGAAGCCTGTTAAGTGTACTGTAGAATTGTCAACCAGAACTTCCATCCATGTCCATGTTCAGATTCTCATTCTGAAGCGTTGCTGAGAACTGTTGCTTTTTAGCATGTTATTGTTAGCAATAGCTCTCATCAACATAGGTTTTTAGCTCACCTGGCCTGGAGCTTATGTCGTGGTGACCGGCCATCATGTGTCCGTCGTCCATCCATCCGTCAACTTTTCCTTTAAAACGACTTCTCAGGAACTGCTGGGACGATTTCAATTATATTTGGCAGGAAGCATCCTTAGGGCATAGGGATCCAAGTTTGTTCAAGCAATGGTCGTCGGCCAATTTGGCTGGTGGCCATCTTGGATTTTGGCCGATTTTTAGAAACATCTTTAAAAATCTTCTCCACTTGAGGGATTGAAGGAAACTTCATGAAATATGATCCAGTGCAAGAGCTCAACCAAGTTTGGTCAGGGGAACTTGATTGGTCAAATGGTTCGCCGGTCATCTTGGTTGACCTAGTTTTAGCGAAAATGACCTCCAGAACTGCTGAAGGGATCAGGCCAAAATTTGGCATGTAGGATTAGGGACTGAAATTGTTTTTTATATATGTTTTTGGGTATTCTGATTTGAAATTTGCATTTTTCGAAACTGTCAGATAAATTGTTTGGCGGCCATCTTGGATAATTTTCCCGCCAAAAGCTCCCATACTAAAGCAATGGGAAATTTAAAATGTCTTCAAGAACTGCTGGGCCGATTTCAGTTATATTGGGCAGGAAGCATCCTTACGTTATAGAGATTCAAGTTTGTTCAAACGACCCCAATCGGGCTATTTGGTGGACGGCCATCATGGATTTTGGGCGATTTTTAGAAATGTCAAAATCTTCTCCATAACCGTTTGAGGGGTCGATTCAGAACTCAACGAAATATGATTTATGGTAAGAGATGAACCAAGTTTGTTCAAGGGAACTTGATTGACCAAATGGTTCTGTGGCCATCTTGGATGACCTAGTTTTCATAAAAACAACTTGTCCAGAACCGCTGAAGTGATCAGGCCGAAATTTGTGATATATGATTAGGGACCAAGGGCCATTAATGTTTGTTCAAGAGAAGTTAATGCATCAAAAAACATGGCCGTGGTGGGCCAATCAAAATATAGTGTGTTTGGTGGCCATTTTGGATTTTTTTTATTTGATGGATTTTGAGGCCGAAATTGGTTTTATCTAGGTTTTTGGGTATTATGATCTCAAATTTGCAATTTTTGAAACTCGGATAAACGGTTTGGATCATTTTCCTGCCAAAAGCTCCCATACTAAAGCAATGGAAAATTTAAAATGTCTTCTAGAGAACTGCTGGGCCAATTTCAATTATATTTGGCAGGAAGCATCCTTAGCGCATAGAGATTCCATTGTGTTCAAACGAAGCCGATCGGCCAATTTGGCCGGTGGCCATCTTGGATTTTGGCTGATTTTTAGAAATGTCAAAATCTTCTCCAAAACCGTTTGAGGGATCAATTCAGACCTCATGAAATATGATCTATGGTAAGAGCTGACCCAAGTTTGTTCAAAGGATCTTGATTGACTAAATAGTTCAGCGGCCATCTTGGATGACCTTGTTTTCGCAAAAATGACTTCCCTAGAACCGCTGAAGCGATCAGGCCGAAATTTGTGATGTATGATTAAGGACTAAGGGCCATTAAAGTTTGTTCAAGAGAAGTTGATCCGTCAAAAAAACTAGCCGCTTTAAAATGTGTTTAAAAATCTTCTCCAAAACTGTTTGGGGATCAGTTCAAAACGCATGAAATATCATCTAGGGCAAGAGCTGCACCAAGTTTGTTTCAAGGGAACTTGATTGGCCAAATGGTTTGGTGGCCATCTTGGTTCTTGGATAACCTAATTTTTGCCAAAATGACTCCAGAACCACTGAGCGGATTGGATTGAAATTTGAGAGATATGATTAGGCACTGAATGCCATTAGTTTTTTCAAGGGAAGGCGCTACATCAGAAACATGGCAGAAGTGGACCAATCAAAATGTAGCGTGTTTGGCAGCTATATTAGACTTGCAAAAATGTCCACAACCTCATTTAGAAGACTTTTCCTAAACCACCCACCAACAATTATGACAAAAATGCATAATGCTCCAGGTGAGCGACACGGGCCCCTTGCGCCTCTTGTTTAACTCACCATCCTAATTGAATACAAAATAAAATAAATAGTTAATACCAGTATTTACTATTGTTTCCACCAACTGTAGTAAAACGGCTAACTTACCTTTGGTTGCAACAGTCCAACTTGTCAAGGGAAATAATTGTATTTGGACGCAATTAGTAAAACCGTACCTGTTTGTGATTCTCTAAGTTCAGTTCTGATGGAAGTAATATGCGTGTCAATAGAGACCATGCTTATCTCAAAATCTCTTCTTGTCATGGCAGTTGAAAAACCAACTCACATTTAAGGTCATTTATCCACTATTCACACATCCATTTCAACTATCCAATGAATCAGACGCAATCTTATTTATTCAGTATACGTATTCTGACATTTGATCCAGGTAATAATTTGATTTAGAATAAATGATGAAAATAATTCTTGATAAGGAAAATATAATAATTCATTTAATTTTATCTAGAATTTGAGATTAACCCTAGCCCAATTGAAAACAAACACACGGTGGAATCAATTTAAGAGAAATTTATTCGACATATTCTATAATTAGTGTGTGCGTGAGCACGCATGCGTGCGTGTATGCGTGCACAATTGCTTGTCTCATAATGTGTGATGGTGTGTGTACATCTCTAAATTAACTTCTTGAAACTTTGCTCGCCTTGCTCAAGTTTAGGTGAGCGACAAGGTTGCTCGCCTCAACTGAAATCCAGGAGAGCAACTGATTGCTCCCCGAGAGCAACTGATTGCTCCCCTGTAAAATTCTCGTGGAGGGGCCTGCATATCGTATTGTGGCAAAATGTATCGTTACAGCCCTAATTATGATGTCAGCATACACATTGGGTAGTTGCTTATGACATCATATGATTGACTGAGGAAAAGGATTCTTGAATTGAACAGTAAGGTACCAACCAGGCAACAAATTTTAACAATTTTAGACTTAGTCTGGTGGAAATAAGCTTGGACCAAGAATCTTATGGTGAATAATATCTGCCATCCGTCCGTCTGATTTCTTGTCTGGACCAGATCGTGAAGAGTTTTGAACCTACACTAAAAATCTTTTTTTCAACAGATGTGTTACGGTTAGATGAAGTGCATTGATTTAATTTCAGCAAAATCCGCCCATATGTGCCCGAGTTATCTCCTGAAAAGCCAGAATTTGTCGAAATCTTCTTGTCCGAGCCATATCTCGAAAAGTTTTGAACCTACACACAATTTTTTATTCAGCAGATGTTTTAGGGATAGACATTGTCATAATTTCGTTTCGGCAAAATCCGCCCATATTCGTTAGATTTATCTCCCTTGAAAGATTAAAATCCATCAAAATTGTCTTGTAATTATAATGATCAATGTAGCTGTGATGAGTTTCAAGATTTTTAGTGGTGTCTTTGCCGTGAATTCCAAATGCAGGATATATTTTGTTGAAAAAAAATTGTGTAGCAGTAACTGCTAAACAAATCGAATAATGCATATCAGTTCATAGCACTTGCATAGCAAACAAACTGTGGGATAGTCCGGGAACATAGTACCAAAGTAAACATCCTTATCATGGTTATGACACATGAATTCATGCCGCAAAGAATATTTGTGACAGTACAATGAGTCTCATGATGGCAATCAATTAAAAAACTTTCTACACTCACTGACTCTGATTCAGATATTATGACCAAGACGAATGATCAATTATCGTGTCATTTATTTTAATCAATTTTATTATACCTTTGACAGGTGATAACTGATCCATCTTCAAGCTTGAATTGGAATGTTGCTATGATTGCACAATAAATAAAACTCCTCCACCTGAAGAATTTATTGTACCAAATCTGAGGCTTGACTTCCACTGACCATTTAGAGATACATTAGTTACATGATGACTTAATCAAAAGAACTTGAAAATGGAGGAAATAATTTCCCAAAGAGCATGTTCAATTTGAAGCTTTCGGAAACATGGCATCCACTGGCAATATATTATAATACACCAGGATGCCACCAGCCAAGTGACATCATTTGCTATGATTCAGAATGAGACTGAGTATTGCTTAGGGAATAAAAGACAAGTTTAAAACTAAACCTGCTTCTGTCCTTTGTAATGGAAGCATAATCTCACGGTGCACTATTGGTACTTTACATTCTCTGTTCACTGACTAGTGATCTCTGCATGGCCATGTAGGGATGACAACAAATTTCTTACATAACGATAATTAGAACGGGTAATAATTATTGAATTTACCCTTCTCCTTCGATCAATACTCACCATTCTGTTACTTCTGATATACAGCTGGCCTTGACAGCGGCTCTAGGATTATAGACTTAGAAAGCTTTACCGACTCCTGGGAACCGGGTACCCGGCTCCCCACTGCCGAGTACCCGTTTACCATAGAGCTCATTCTTGTTTGCATAGCAACAAGAGCAATACATGCTTTTTGCATTAAGGATTTTAGTGTTTTAAAATAATCTAAGTCTTTAATCAGTGATAGTTTGTGTGTTCTGAAAGGATTAACTAAGGACTATGGAGAATACCGCCCAAGACAACCAGGTTGTATTGTTCTTTATTATCCATAGTTAAAAGACTTAGGTCTCTAAATTTCGTTGTGTCGCATGTTCCAATTTCTGTCCCCATAGAATCTGGGACGTGTGCTAACAACGATATATGCCAGACGATCGCCTTCTTTAAACCCCAACAGGCGATCGGCAGATATGAAAATAGGTGTTTGCTACGGTATTTCTAACACGAATATCGGCTGACGTCGTTCTCCGTAGAATCCGAGCGGGTGACGTCACACCCGGTCGCTCGGATGTTTATGTGAAGAAAAATTTTTCATTAATTCGCGCATCTTATTCTGGGTGCTGCGTACTAAAAATGGTACCGGAAACTTTAGAATGATCAAGTTTACGTGCGATCACGATCGGTTTGCAATGATCGGTGGTTTCAAAATTCTTGAGTAGATGTGTGGTCTGCGGTTTTACCGTGTGAGACAGCAGTTTTGTTATACATTTTGTTGTTTTCTTCACATATCGTGCTGCGTTCGTTAGGAGTATAATTTATATTGATTAGTAAATATACCCTGAATGCTATGCGATATGATTCCTGGAGCCGTTACACATCCTGGAGGATCTATTATGGGTGTGTTGTGCCCGCCGCGTACTTGTCGTCATAATCAATGCGATCGTTGTTGTAACGTGGCGGGGTGGGGTGCAGGGAGGTTACGGTTAATTTATGAGTCAAATTATTTGAAAATTAATTGTCTGCCTTCCATCCGGGTCTCGTTCCGCTTGTTTATTGTAGGTTTGTGCTTATTTTATAGGCCAAGCCAGCCCCGCCATCATGTGACGACTGCCATAAGTTTGTCCGTGTAATGTTCAAGGACCATGTCTGTTTTATGTGTGCCCTGTGTAATATAGATCATAGGTGTAATGTTTGTGCAGTGTGGTCCGTCGAAACGATGGTTAAGTTCCTTGCCCAGAAGGACTTGGCTGGGTCTGACGCGGGGTCAGGCGGTCCGAGAGTAAATCGTGGAGCGCCCGGTTCGGCCGGTGCGGGTGCTCCACGTCCCCAGCTGGAGGTGGCGGAGATGGCACCGCCGGCGTGGTTTGGTCCGGCTCTGCAGGGTTTTTCTGCATAGCGTTCTGACCACGCTGGTGTCGTCCCTGCTACCAAAGGTTGGGGGGCAGTTTCTCCCCATGCCTGGTACGGATCCTGTCCTCGGACAGGATTCTGGACTGGTTACCGAGGGGGCCGTCTCGTACGGGTTTCTGTTTCTCTGCGGCCACCTCCGGGTGGTCCAGTAGCGGTGGCCGGTCCGTCAGGTGTGGGAGCCGTCCGCCAGGACGGTTCCACGGTTGACTCGTCTAGTGACGACTCTTCGGAGTCTGAAGACGAGGAGGCCGAGGAGGAGAGGTTGCTGCGGCCCGTGAAGCCGCAGGTGGAGAATATGGAGGTTGATTCCGTCCTAGACGGAACCGGCCTCCATTTGTCTGGTTTGGCGCAAGCCAGGTCAGCGGCTCCGCCTGTGGCTGAGGCAAAATCCGTTACCGTGCACCGGTTCCGTGCGGCTTGGTTTGGCACCAGCCGTCACGGGAACGGGTGTGCCGGGCCGGGCGTGGTACTCACCTATCTCGCCTGGTCCGGCAGTCGGACGTGGGGTGCCGTGGGCGCCCGTGTCCGGCTATGGTGCCGCGACTGCTACGGGTCCGTACGGTTTTCCGTGCGGACCTACCCCATGGACCGGAGTGTTTCATGGGGTGGCGGCGGAACCGTGTGGTACCGGAGTGCCTGGCGTGTCAGCCGTGGCTCCTTGCTGGGAGGCCGTGGCTGGCAGACCCGTGAGCACGTCAACGGGTGACGTGTTTGCGGGGGTGTCTTCATCGGAGGTAGATTGGTCAGATGCTCTGGCGTGGCTAGCCAGGGTTGACCCGTCTGTGGTTTCGGCCACGGCCTATGAAGATGCGCCCCGTCCGTCGGTTGCGTCGATCAGGACGGGGATTTTGCCCGCGGCCCGGATCCAGTCAGTGGGACTGGATCCACGGTTCATAGAATGGTTGGATGCTATTTATAGCAAACAACTGATGACCAAGGGTCAGCTCCCTGCGGCCTCCAGGGAGGTGCGGGCAAGATGTTGTATTCCGCGTTGGGAATACGACAGGTATGGTGTAGTCCCGTCGGTCACGGAGGATGGCCGATGGGTACTGGGCGTCCAGAGTGCCGTGCCGGGTCACCCTGGTCCGGCACTTGTGGACAAGTCTCAGGTACACCAGGAAGAAGTCCTGTCCCTATGCGATGAGGGTGTGAGGGCAGCGATGAGCGCTGTCAACCACTCTTATCGTCTCCTTCAGTCGGTGTGGGCTGAAGCAGGGCAGGCCACCCTGTGCCACCTGTGGCGCTTTCATGTGTCAATGACGGCCAGGTGCTGTCGATGGACGCATTGGCAAGGGTGCAAGCGCGTGTGACGAAATCCAGGAGGCAAATGGTCATTGACCATATGCGTCCGGCTACGGCAGTCAGGGAGTGTCTCCTTGGGACACCCCTGACATGGCCTAGCATCTTCGGTGGCCAAGCGTGGGCCATCTTAGAGGATACCGCCAGTATCGCGCAGAATCAGTTAGCGGTAAACCTACAGCTAGAGCTAGTGCGGCAAGCGCATGCACTAGGGCCTGTGGGGAAACCGCTAACGGGACAACCTTCAAAGGAGCAGAAGAAGCATAAGGGCAAGGCGAAAGCTAGGCCTGTTGCGACTTCTGCTTCATCTGGGGTTTCAGAGCCGCCGCCGGCGAAGAAGCCCAGGAAGGTTGTAGAGGCGCCTACCCTCCCCAATGTTGCTCCTGACCGCCCTAGAGGTGGTAAGGGCAAGGGGAAGGGTAAGGGTAAGGCCTCAAAGGGCGGACAGAAGGGGCCGAAGCGTACCTGAGGGTACGAAAGCTCCCTTCATATCCGCCTAGACCGCGCCTGTGCGACAGGAACAGCGGTGCCAGTTATACCCGTCGTGCCTAGAACGAAATGGTTCTCTCTCTCTCTCGTTAAGAAAGAGTGGGTGGGGCGGACTGCGATCCGGACAACCCCGTTAGACGTCGAGGCGTCTATGGTGGGTGGAAGGCTCATGCGTTTCGTCGAGGCCTGGCAGGGTGTGACGTCAGACAGTCTGGTCCTGGGATGGTTATCCCAGGGTTACATGCCGGAGTAGTGGGACTTTCCACCACAAAATCTGTCTTTGGCACCTGTCTGGACACCCGTACCAAGGGAGCCAGACAAGTTAGAAGCCGTTCAAAAGGAAGTGTCGGGTTTGCTTCTGAAGGGAGCAATAAAACCAGCAAATCGAAACACTTCAGGCTTCTATTCAAACATGTTCCTTGTCCCCAAGAGCACAGGGGGATGGAGACCCATACTCAATCTCAAGCCATTAAATTGGTTTATCCATACGCCTCGGTTCCAGATGGAAACGCCGAGGTCGGTAATGCGGGATTGAGGAAAGGAATGTGGTGTGTATCGATCGATCTGAGAAATGCATATTTCCACATTCCTATGAATCGGAGTTGGCACAGGTTTCTGAGATTTGCGTTTCAGAATCAAGTATGGGAGTTTACAGTCTCCCGTTTGGCCTGTCGACAGCTCCGAGGGTTTTCACAAGAGTGGTCCTTGCGGTGACAGCGTTTCTCAGAAAAGAGAACGTGGCGCTACACACCTACATAGACGACTGGCTGCTTAAGGCAGACTCGGCAGCCAGGTTGAACGTGGATACTGCTCTGACTCTGAAGTTACTTTCAGATCTATGCTGCATAGTCAACGAGGAGAAATCCGAGTTGACGCCCACTCAACGTTTCGTTTATTTGGGGATGCGATTCGACCTTGAGGGGGGCAGGGTTTTACCCATCAGAGCCCAGAGTGGTGTCTCTGTTAGCCATCCTCAAGAGTTTCGAGTGGGAAACCACATTCAAGGCGAGGCGGTTCCTTCAGATGCTGGGCATGATGGTCTCCATGGAGCAGGTTATCCCGTACGATGCTCTAATGCGAAGGCCTATCCAGTTGTATCTGATGTCTCTGTGGAAACAGAGAACAGAACCCCTGTCAAAACTGTTGCCAGTTTTGGAGCCGATAATATCGCATCTTCTATGGTGGAAACAGCGTCAGAATCTCCTATTAGGGGTTTCGCTGCACCTACCCCGCCCCCAGCTGTCCGTCTACACGGATGCATCGCTGGAAGGGTGGGGTGCCTGCCTGGGAGAACCAGGTCTCGGGCACATGGACTCTCCCGGAGAGTCAGCTGCATATCAATCTGTATGGAAATGATGGCAGTGGAACTGGCGTTGGAAGAGTTCCTTCCGATGATCAGGGGCAGGGTGATATTGATACGGTCGGTCGATTCGACAGTAGTATCATATATAAATCGCCAAGGCGGGACCAGGTCGCCCACTCTGTGTATCAGGGTGTGGCACTTGATTCAATGGTGCAGGAATTACTCGGTTGTTTTGAAAGCAGCTCGTATTCCTGGCCGATTGAACATTCTGGCAGATGCTTTGTCTCGCAGACAGAGAATCCTGCCAACAGAATGGTCCCTCAACCCTCCAGTTCTGCGACGGATCTTCGAGCATTGGGGCAAACCCAACGTGGACTTGTTCGCCACAAAGGAAAATGCTCAAATCATGACATATGTCTCGCCGATTACAGATCCAAATGCCGTCGATACAGACGCTCTGGCGATAAGCTGGAGAGGGATGCACGCTTACGCGTACCCACCCACCATTCTTCTACCGAAGGTTTTGGTGAAGGTCAGGGAGGAACCGTGTCTGGTCCTGCTAATAGCGCCGTATTGGCCGAGCAGGGCGTGGTTCACGGATCTTCTAGATCTGCTGGTGGAAAATCCTGTGCAGTTGCCCGAGATTCCGAACATAATCTCCCAGGCCAAGGGACGCTTCCTACACGAGTGTCCCGAAATGTTCAATGACTGCGTGGATGTTATCAAACAACGTTCCACGTCGGAAGGCTTTTCTCGACAGGCTGCTGATTTCATCGCGGCTGCGAGAAGGAGGTCAACCTTCAAGTCATATAACAACAAGGTTAACAGATTTGCAGACTGGTGTGAAGAAAAGGGTATTGATACCTTTCAATCCACTATCAGCAAATAGCAGACTTTCTCTGTGAGCTGTTCTTTTGAGGACTAGCTCCCGTCACAGTTGCTGGATACAAGTCAGCTTTGGCATCAGTTATCCCTTGTCTAGCCAACAGGGATAGTCCAGAGGTGGCCCAGTTAAATGTGATGTTGAAGGGAATGAGCAATCTCCGACCGAGACAACCGGTAGTCATTCCAGCCTGGAGTCTATCTTTAGTGCTTAATGTACTGGCCAAGCACCCTTTCGAACCGTTGCGTTCGGCTAGTCTAAAGCATTTGACTCTAAAGGCGGTCTTTCTATTGGCAGCTTCCTCAGCTAGAAGGCGCAGTGAGATCCATGCGCTTTCGGCAGAGAGGAACCGATTTATTGTTTCTGGAGAAGGTCTGCGTCTTCTGCCAAGAGCAGAGGTTATGTCAAAGAACCAATCTTTGAGATATCCCGGCAAACCGATCATTATACCGAAGTTAACTAGGTTTGATCGTGATGCCAGTGTCTGGTGCCCGGTCCGTGCTTTGACTAAGTACAAGAAACGGACTGACTCGTTACGGTCGAACGATAGACATCTGTGGATCTGCCATAAAAAGTCTTATGGCGCCGCATCCATGGATACTATCTCTCGTTGGGTGGTCGAATGCATTCAGACTACTCACGAGATGGCGACTGGGCACCAGGTGCAAGGCGTAAGGGCAGACAATGTCAGAGGAATAGCCGCCTCGACCGCCCTTTACAATGGTGTTCCGGTATAGGACATCATGGCCGTTGCACAATGGCACTGTGAGTCCTCATTCACGGATTACTATATGAGGGATGTGTCAGACTCAGCCAATCCACTCGCTTTAGCTGTTTTGAAACGATAGTTAGTGACCACACTGCTTTTCACCCTTTTCTCACTTCGGTAAGAAAAGAACCTAAAGCAGGCATGGTCAGGCGAGAGGATGTCAACCAGATTGTGTCACTGATGGCCGAACCGGTGAATGGTTGTAGGCGGTACGTCTGAAGTCCTGTTATCATAAGGTAATTCAATAGTGAGAGTTTTTTGTATTATGTATATGTATCATGTTCATTCATCTTATATATTCATGCTCATTCCCAGGCTAATACAAGCAATATGCAGGGAGTAGTTAACCCTCTTGGCATATTGGTGTTTCAGGCGAGATACATGTTCGTTAGTTCTCTCCCTTTTCTTAGGAGGAAAAAGGGGGGGGGGCTGTGACGCGAATGTGATTCGGTTCCGTGAACTTGACGGTCCTTTTAGGTCTCCGTTAGTCAAGTTTGAAGTCTAAAATCTTTCTCCAAGGGGCAAAATTAGCATGTATGGCTTGCCCCTTCCCACCAGGTTACTGATCAAATCTGGTGTATATCAGAAGTAACAGAATGGTGAGTATTGATCGAAGGAGAATGCAGGAAATGTCAATTTCCCTTTCTCCGAGATCTAACAATACTCACCATTCTGTTACGGACCCAGCCTCCCAGCCCCACGGAGGCAAGCCATAGTTTTCTCTTGTTTGGTGGCTATGCAAACAATATGAGTTCTCCTTCGATCAATACTCACCATTCTGTTACTTCTGATATACAGCTGGCCTTGACAGCGGCTCTAGGATTATAGACTTAGAAAGCTTTACCGACTCCTGGGAACCGGGTACCCGGCTCCCCACTGCCGAGTACCCGTTTACCATAGAGCTCATTCTTGTTTGCATAGCAACAAGTGCAATACATGCTTTTCGCATTAGGGATTTTAGTGTTTTTTAAAAAGATTCTAAGTCTTTAATCGGTGATAGTTTGTGCGCTAAAGGAATAACTAAGGACTATGGAGAATACCGCCCAAGATAACCAGGTTGTATTGTTCTTTATATCCATAGTTAAAAGACTTAGGTCTCTAAATTTCGTTGTGTCGCATGTTCCAATTTCTAACCCCATAGAATCTGGGACGTGTGCTAGCAACGATATATGCCAGACGATCGCCTTCTTTAAACCCCAACAGGCGATCGGCAGATATGAAAATAGGTGTTTGCTACGGTATTTCTAACACGAATATCGGCTGACGTCGTTCTCCGTAGAATCCGAGCGGGTGACGTCACACCCGGTCGCTCGGATGTTTATGTGAAGAAAAATTTTTTCATTTATTCGCGCATCTTGTTCTGGGTGCTGCGTACTAAAAAATGGTACCGGAAACTTTAGAATGATCAAGTTTTTCGTGTGATCACGATCGGTTTGCAATGATCGGTGGTTTCAAAATTCTTGAGTAGATGCGTGGTCTGCGGTTTTACCGTGTGAGACAGCAGTTGTTATACATTTTGTTGTTTTCTTCACATATCGTGCTGCGTTCGTTAGGAGTATAATTTATATTGATTGGTAAATATACCCTGAATGCTATGCGATATGATTCCTGGAGCCGTTACACATCCTGTAGGATCTATTATGGGTGTGTTGTGCCCGCCGCGTTCTTGTCGTCATAATCAATGCGATCGTTGTTGTAACGTGGCGGGGTGGGGTGCGGGAGGTTACGGTTAATTTATGAGTCAAAATATTTGAAAATTAATTGTCTGCCTTCCATCCGTGTCTCGTTCCGCTTGTTTATTGTAGGTTTGTGCTTATTTTATAGGCCAAGCCAGCCCCGCCATCATGTGACGACTGCCATAAGTTTGTCCGTGTTATGTTCAAGGACCATGTCTGTTTTAGGTGTGCCCTGTGTAATATAGATCATAGGTGTAATGTTTGTGCAGTGTGGTCCGTCGAAACGATGGTTAAGTTCCTTGCCCAGAAGGACTTGGCTGGGTCTGACGCGGGGTCAGGCGGTCCGAGAGGAAATCGTGGAGCGCCCGGTTCGGCCGGTGGGGGTGCTCCACGTCCCCAGCTGGAGGTGGCGGAGATGGCACCGCCGGCGTGGTTTGGTCCGGCTATGCAGGGTTTTCTGCATAGCGTTCTGCCCACGCTGGTGTCGTCCCTGCTACCAAAGGTTGGGGGGCAGTTTCTCCCCATGCCTGGTACGGATCCTGTCTTCGGACAGGATTCTGGACTGGTTACCGAGGGGGCCGTCTCGTACGGCCCCCTGGCGGGTCCGTCTGGCTTCGGCCAGACGGGTTCTGTCTCTCTGCGGCCACCTCCGGGTGGTCCAGTAGCGGTGGCCGGTCCGTCAGGTGTGGGAGCCGTCCGCCAGGACGGCTCCACGGTTTATTCGTCTAGTGACGGCTCTTCGGAGTCTGAAGACGATGAGGCCGAGGAGGAGAAGTTGCTGCGGCCCGTGAAGCCGCAGGTGGAGAATATGGAGGTTGATTCCGTCCTGGACGGAACCGGCCTCCATTTGTCTGGTTTGGCGCAAGCCAGGTCAGCGGCTCCGCCTGCGGCTGAGGCCAATCCGTTACCGTGCACCGGTTCCACGCGGCTTGGTTTGTCACCAGCCGTCAGGGGAACCGGTGTGCCGGGCCAGGCGTGGTACTCACCTATCTCGCCTGGTCTGGCAGCCGGACATGGGGTGCCGTTGGCGCCCGTGGCTGGCTATGGTTCCGCGACGGTTACGGGTCCGTACGGTTTTCCGTGCGGACCTACCCCATGGACCGGAGTGTTTCATGGGGTGGCGGCGGAACCATGTGGTAGCGGAGTGCCTGGCGTGTCAGCCGTGGCTCCTGGCCGGGAGGCCATGGCTGGCAGACCCGTAAGCATGTCAACGGGTGACGTGTTTGCGGGGGTATCTTCTTCGGAGATAGACTGGTCTGATGCTCTGGCGTGGCTAGCCAGAGTTGACCCGTCTGTGGTTTCGGCCACGGCCGATGAAGATGCGCCCCGTCCGTCGGTTGCGTCGATTAGGACGGGGATTTTGCCCGCGGCCCGGATCCAGTCAGTGGGACTGGATCCACGGTTCATTGATTTGTTGGATGCTATTTATAGTAAACAACTGATGACCAAGGGTCAGCTCCCTGCGGCCTCCAGGGAGGTGCGGGCAAGGTGCCGTATTCCGAGGGGTGAATACGACAGGTATGGTGTAGTCCCGTCGGTCACTGAGGATGACCGATGGGTACTGGGCGTCCAGAGTGCGGGGTCGGGTGGTCCCGGTCCGGCACTAGTGGATAAAGCCCAGGTACACCAGGAAGAAGTCCTGGCCCTATGCGATGAGGGTGTGAGGGCAGCCATGAGCGCTGTCAATCACTCCTATCGTCTACTTCAGTCGGTGTGGGCTGAAGCGGGGGCAGGCCACCCTGTGCCACCTGTGGCGCTATCGTGCGTTAATGACGGCTTGGTGCTGTCAATGGACGCATTGGCAAGGGTGCAAGCGCGTGTGACGAAGTCCAGGAGGCAAATGGTCATTGACCATATGCGTCCGGCTACGGCAGTCAGGGAGCGTCTTCTTGGGACGCCCCTGACAGGGCCTAGCATCTTTGGTGGCCAGGCGCGGGCCATCTTAGAGGACACCGCCAGCATTGCGCAGAATCGGTTAGCGGTGAATCTCCAGCTAGAGCTGGTGCGGCAAGCGCACGCACTAGGGGCTGTGGGCAAGCCGCTAACCGGACAGCCTTCGAAGAAACAGAAGAAGCATAAGGGCAAGGCGAAAGCCAGGCCTATTGCGACTTCTGTTTCGGCTGGGTTTTCTGAGCCGCCGCCGGCAAAGAAACCCAGGAAGGCTGTAGAGGCGCCTACCCTCCCCAATGTTGCTCCTGACCGCCCTAGAGGTGGTAAGGGCAAGGGGAAGGGTAAGGGTAAGGCCTCAAAGGGCGGACAGAAGGGGCCGAAGCGTACCTGAGGGTACGCAAGCTCCCTTCATATCCGCCTGGACCGCACCTGTGCGACAGGAACAGCGGTGCCAGTTATACCCGTCGTACCTAGAACGAAATGGTTCTCACTCTCTCTCGTTAAGAAAGGGGGGGGGGGGCGGACTGCGAGCCGGACAACCCCGTTAGACGTCGAGGCGTCTATGGTGGGTGGAAGGCTCATGCGTTTCGTCGAGGTTTGGCGAGGTGTGACGTCAGACAGTCTGGTCCTGGGATGGTTATCCCAGGGTTACATGCCGGAGTGGTGGGACTTTCCGCCACAAAATCTGTCTTTGGCACCAGTCTGGACACCCGTACCAAGGGAGCCAGACAAGTTAGAAGCCGTTCAAAAGGAAGTGTCGGGTTTGCTTCTGAAGGGAGCAATAAAACCAGCAAACCGGAACACTCCAGGCTTCTATTCAAACATGTTCCTTGTCCCCAAGAGCACGGGGGGATGGAGACCCATACTCAATCTCAGGCCATTAAATTGGTTTATCCATACGCCTCGGTTCCAGATGGAAACACCGAGGTCGGTAATGGCGGGATTGAGGAAAGGAATGTGGTGTGTATCGATCGATCTGAAAGATGCATATTTCCACATTCCGATCAATCGGAGTTGGCACAGGTTTCTGAGATTTGCGTTTCAGAATCAAGTATGGGAGTTTACAGTTCTCCCGTTTGGCCTGTCGACAGCTCCGAGGGTTTTCACAAGAGTGGTCCTTGCGGTGACAGCGTTTCTCAGAAAAGAGAACGTGGCGCTACACACCTACATAGACGACTGGCTGCTCAAGGCAGACTCGGCAGCCAGGTTGAACGTGGATACTGCTCTGACTCTGAAGTTACTTTCAGATCTAGGCTGGATAGTCAACAAGGAGAAATCCGAGTTGACACCCACTCAACATTTCGTTTATTTGGGAATGCGATTCGACCTCGAGGAGGGCAGGGTTTACCCGTCAGAGCCCAGAGTGGTGTCTCTGTTAGCCATCCTTGGGAGTTTTCGAGTGGGAAACCACATTCAGGCGAGGCGGTTCCTTCAGATGCTGGGCATGATGGTCTCCATGGAGCAGGTTATCCCGTACGCTGCTCTAATGCGAAGACCTATCCAGTTGTATCTGATGTCTCTGTGGAAACAGAGAACAGAACCCCTGTCAAAACTGGTGCCAGTTTTGGAGCCGATAATATCGCATCTTCTATGGTGGAAACAGCGTCAGAATCTCCTAATAGGGGTTTCGCTGCACCTACCCCACCCCCAGCTGTCCGTCTACACGGACGCATCGCTGGAAGGGTGGGGTGCCTGCTTGGGAGAACACCAAGTCTCGGGCACATGGACTCTCCCGGAGAGTCAGCTGCATATCAATCTGTTGGAAATGATGGCAGTGGAACTGGCGTTGGAAGAATTCCTTCCGATGATCAGGGGCAAGGTGATATTGATACGGTCGGACAATTCGACAGTAGTATCATATATAAATCGCCAAGGAGGGACCAGGTCGCCCACCCTGTGCATCAGGGTGTGGCACTTGATTCAATGGTGCAGGAATTACTCGGTTGTTTTGAAAGCAGCTCATATTCCTGGCCGATTGAACATTCTGGCGGATGCTTTGTCTCGCAGACAGAGAATTCTGCCAACAGAATGGTCCCTCAACCCTCCAGTTCTACGACGGATCTTCGAGCATTGGGGCAAACCCAACGTGGACTTGTTCGCCACAAAGGAAAATGCTCAAATCATGACATATGTCTCGCCGATTCCAGATCCAAATGCCGTCGATACAGACGCTCTGGCGATAAGCTGGAGAGGGATGCACGCTTACGCGTATCCACCCACCATTCTTCTACCGAAGGTATTGGTGAAGGTCAGGGAGGAACCGTGTCTGGTCCTGTTAATAGCGCCGTATTGGCCAAGCAGGGCGTGGTTCACGGATCTTCTAGATCTGCTGGTGGAAAATCCTGTGCAGTTGCCCGAGATTCCGAACATAATCTCCCAGGCGAAGGGACGCTTCCTACACGAGCGTCCCGAAATGTTCAAATTGACTGCGTGGATGTTGTCAAACAACGTTCCACGTCGGAAGGCTTTTCTCGACAGGCTGCTGATTTCATCGCAGCTGCGAGAAGGAGGTCAACCTTCAAGTCATATAACAACAAGGTTAACAGATTTGCAGACTGGTGTGAAGAAAAGGGTATTGATACCTTTCAATCCACTATTCAGCAAATAGCAGATTTTCTCTGTGAGCTGTTCTTTACAGGACTAGCTCCCGTCACAATTGCTGGATACAAGTCAGCTCTGGCATCAGTTATCCCTTGTCTAGCCAACAGGGATAGTCCAGAGGTGGCCCAGTTAAACGTGATGCTGAAGGGAATGAGCAATCTCCGACCGAGACAACCGGTAGTCATTCCAGCCTGGAGTCTATCTTTAGTGCTTAATGTACTGGCCAAGCACCCATTCGAACCGTTGCGTTCGGCTAGTCTAAAGCATTTGACTCTAAAGGCGGTCTTTCTATTGGCAGCTTCCTCAGCTAGAAGGCGCAGTGAGATCCATGCGCTTTCGGCAGAGAGGAACCGATTTATTGTTTCTGGAGAAGGTCTGCGTCTTCTGCCAAGAGCAGAATTTATGTCAAAGAACCAATCTTTGAGATATCCCGGCAAACCGATCATTATACCGAAGTTAACCAGGTTTGATCGTGATGCCAGTGTCTGGTGCCCGGTCCGTGCTTTGACTAAGTACAAGAAACGGACTGACTCGTTACGGTCGAACGATAGACATTTGTGGATCTGCCATAAAAAGCCTTATGGCGCCGCATCCATGGATACTATCTCTCGTTGGGTGGTCGAATGCATTCAGACTACTCATGAGATGGCGACTGGGCACCAGGTGCAGGGCGTAAGGGCACACGATGTTAGAGGAATAGCCGCCTCGACCGCCCTTTACAATGGTGTTCCGTTAGAGGACATCATGGCCGTTGCACAATGGCACTGTGAGTCCTCATTTACGGATTACTATATGAGGGATGTGTCAGACTCAGCCAATCCACTCGCTTTAGCTGTTTTGAAACGATAGTTAGTGACCACACTGCTTTTCCCCTTTTTTCACTTTGGTAAGAAAAGAACCTAAAGCAGACATGGTCAAGCGAACACACGTGTCATGCG